>LYUA01000626.1:25096-39208 GCA_002093875.1 Calopteryx splendens
TGGTGGGGGAGGAAGGGAGGTGGGGGAGGAAGGGAGGTGGGGGAGGGAGGGAGGTGAGTGGAGAAAAGTGGATAAACACTAAATTGAAGACTATGAAAGAAAGGTGAAAGTAAAAATGCTGGGAAAAGGGTAGAAAAGAAATAATGTGGGAACTTGGTGGGAGATTTAAAAATGTATCCAACAATACACCTAAATCAAAATGAACTGATCAACACTGGTTATCTTGTATACATGGTTGCATGAAATGTTTGTATTAAACAAATGGTCAAATGAAACGATGACGAAGACTAAGAGCTCTCTCTCTCATAAGAGGAACTGGGAATCTTTTGCCACAGGGTGTAATACCATCTCGAGCAAAGCACTTCAATAGTGTTTTCCAAAGTTGAAACTCAAACCAGAAATGAATGTACAAATATGCATCGACTAATTCTAGCAGGGATCAGGTTTAAGAAAAATAAAAGAAAATTATTGAATGCTTAGTGCAATGTATTTCACTTTCCCCTTATGCAAAATGAAGCCAGAAGGTTGAAATAAACTCAACTGCATTGTAAAACTACAGCCATAAAAATATTTCTCACTAGTTGCCTCTTTCACCCATTTACCACTCCAATGGGAACTAAATATTTGTATCATCCGCCACCACTCCTAACATCCATTATCAACATCAGGTACTGTTACAAAGGAACTCTCCCTTCAGCCCAGTACAATTCATAAAATGCTCTTCAAAACATAAAATCAACTCCACCGCATTGCATTTGGCAGACTAAAAGCATAAAATTTAAAATAAAAATTCAATTCAACACTGAGGTTGCATACCCATATCTCTAAGGGGAGGCAATGGGTTTTCATAGTAATTATAAGAGGCTTTTTGTAGTAAACAGTACACCATGTTATTTAACCACAAGATATCTTCTTGTACAACTGGGCAAAACAAAATCAGCAAATGTGGAAAAGTCTGAACATGTGGTTCCAACAACTATTTCCATTAGCAAAAATCAAATACTGATGATGAATACCAGAAAGTTAACCTGTCTCATGGTTATTGTAGTAGCAATCTTTCATGTCACCTCATAAGCTTACAAAGTGAGAATATTGTTACATTTATATAAAAATTGGCATTCAAGCTTAACATTTGTATAAACAGGGAGAAAAGTAAACAAGTTATAATTGTTTGAGAACTAGGTAAATACAACACTCATTTACAAATGTGCCTTTTTTACCAAAATCATCATGACAAAGATAAATACTGCTATTTTATAAACTCAGTTTAAAAAACAACCAAGGGTTTCCTTGGCAATCATCTCAGCAAGTCATATTTAAGTCTTCATTTCACAGAAATGGGCTTAAAACTTCTACTGCACACTTTCCCTCTCTCCCATCCTTACAACTGCCCTTCCGGTACAGTTTGAAAGTAAACATAAAAGAGTTTTGCACACACATTCACAGATGGTGTGTATATCTGTGCATGGGTACGTGAGACACTAGACAGCCTTTGCAAAACAATCATTCACACGCAACACACCCATCCCTACCCATCCCACACACCTCCCTCCCCCCCACCTTGACTCCGAGGGATAATATGCTAATGATTAAATGAAGCAATCATTTCCCGTTTGGGGGAAACGCAAACAAAGCCCACCTTGTTTAAATTAATCCATTCACTCACGCATCCTTGCACAGAACACACAGTAACATACAAATATCAGATCAAAAGCTAATATATATGTAGACTGCAGAATAACTCTGACCTATACACAATATTACAGTCTACTAATATATGTACGATGGTATATATCAAACAAAATATAGTTACACTCCCATTACCTAGAGAATTATCACAGACTTCTTGTCTATACCTATGAGTTAGTGATACAACCTGAGGGCAGGACATTCACACTGTGAGTAAACAATGAATCTGGGTGCTTGCAGTTAACAATAATCTAGGAACACAAAATATGCTTTGATCACTTTGGACACTTAGTTGCAATGATTTTTCAACACTAAATTCATTCATACAGTTAGACAACTAGTAGCTAGCATCACCTTTGCCTAATAATTGTACATTTATATCAGAATAATACAGGGCAATTGTTACACAGATATTCTACTTTTATAACAATTAAATACACTATTTAATACATACATATCAATATGCTCATGGATTCATAAACAATTTTAAAACATATTTATGGAAATTCATTAAAAATTTCATCTTCAAATCACTTAAACCTTTTTCAGCAAAACAATTTGCTGTGACCAGAACTTTACATTAAAAATCTATTTTGTCATAAATCTCAAGACAATTCATAATATCATACCATAACATAATGAATTGAAACAGGGGCCCCTAATTTATGATGGCTGACAAATGGATTTTAATAGGCCCATGACAAACAACTGTTGCATGCTCAAAAGAGAATTTATGAAAAGCCCAAACATTTAATTTAGACAATATTTTCTTTATAGCAAATCTCCTGTATGCATGATTAACTTTGGCACACAAAATATGATGAAAAAGTAGAAAATCAAACTTTCATCCAAACCAGAAATATAATCCATTACTTTGCCACTCAATCCACTAAAAATATGCTAAAAAAAAGATGGCCTTTTAACATTCCTTTGGTAATTATATTCTTTTGGTATGATAATTGTACTGCTTACTCAGTCTCCAAGGAAGTAAGAAACTTTCTAAACATGGCGACAATTTTGTAAAATTTTGCCCCTACTGGGAATTCCTCAAAAAGTAATAAAATTGTAGAAAAAATGGTGCATGAGCATTCTCCATTTTTACAAAATTATTCCTGGGAAATTGCCCCACCTAGGCAACAAGCTTTTTAAAAGCAATCAATCCTTCAAAAGATATTCTCCTCAAAAGAGCCATGACTTGTTCAGCAGTTTCTGATTTACCTGCTTCCTTGTTTATTTCTCTTAAATATTTATATATATTTATATAGATATATATTTATTTATATATTTATATTTTTAAGTACTTTTCACCTCACTTAAAAAACATTTAAAACAAGTTTTAAATAATATCTCTCTGCACAGTGAGGGCAAACAACTGAAAAAAGAGGTTGCACTCACGGCAAATACACAAAACAATGAGGACCCCTGTAGTCCCAAAAATATGCACAGCATATCTCTTGCTTTAACTCGAGGAGTATAAAGCAACCGAAATGATGGCAAGCCACAGATGAGGAGAACGTCCCCGTCCTTCCCTTCGGAGACGGTGGAAAACTGCACCAGCCATGGAAATCATTACATGAAGCCCAACCACACAGCCTCTCACTGACGCACATCCACTGCCACTGATGATTCCATGGCTCCTGTGACCTGAAGACCCATTGACACGCATGACAATGCCCTCCCGAGAGAAGGCTCTGATGATCCCTGCGGCCCTACTCGTCAAGAGGTGATGCACTCGTGATCCCACCTGTGTGCTTGGCAACCAGGGCCTCGAGCAGCCTCAGCTTGGCTCGCGTCCGCTTATAGAGGATCGCAGTCTGCTCAAGGGCTGGAGGTCGCTCATCCTTGGTAGCACGGCGCCCAGATAAGAGTGCAAACTCCTCCTCAAACTCTCGCAGTGCTCGCCTCAGTCGCTTCTTCTCCTCCCGTGCCTCCCTCTGAGCTCCAAGCAATTCAATCCTGGAGGGGAAGACGAATCGAGATTCATGACTCTGCGTGCAAAGAGGGGGGGGGTGGACCCAACACCACACACAGCAACAAAACATCCTTCAACGTTCTTTTATCTTCCTCCCTCACTCTCCCCTCTTCAACTCTCCCTGCCAACTGCCATCCATCTACTTTTTCCCATCCCTTTCAAACTTCACCCAAACAACCTTCTCTCTTCCCCTAATAGCTGAATTCATTTGGTTTCCTTTCTGCCCACCTTATTTCTTCCATTCCACCTCAAAATCACACCTTGCATCCATACCTTTCCTGTGGAATTACATATATTCTGCACTACAAAAAGAGAATTGCATCACCTGGATTTTTTCATTGTATAGATTAATTCCCTGAGCTGGTTCTCTCTCTCACATTTCACCAGAGTTTGAAATACTAGAAAAAATTGTCATCGAGCTCCCACTCATGGGAGGAAAATCAGGTGGTCACAAAAATCCATGATATTACTAACATTTTATTGTTAAAAGTGAACCAAGTGTAACACTCCACTTCTCAGCATGTGATTTTTCTAGTAGGCTGTTCCCAAAAGTATTCCCTAGCTTGTTAGAAGTGACCACACACACTGGCCCTGAAGTTAAAAGGTCATTGAGAAAGTACCAGAGAATAATTATAGAGGACTGTGGCATATATAACGTTTATCGATGAGAACTGTTCCCATACACTCATAGATGAGAGTCCACTAAAAACCATACCAATTTGTTTGCCCTGTGGTATATATTTCTATCGCCAACTGCAGAATTATACTCTGCAAATTCAAAGAAGTCCCACACTTTTTAAAAGACAATAGAGACTTGACAAGGAACTATATTATATTATATACACTATACCTCTAGGTCCATTTTGAATTATTACCAGATGAATTGGCCAATAAAATGTACAACTGTTATCAATTTCTAACTATGGAGTTTCATTGGAGTCCATTTTCAATATTTTGTTATGATGATGACCACCCTAATTATGAAACTTTTATGGGGAATGAAGTAAAATATATTTTTTCTTTAAACACTTATGTATCAACAAACAATCTTTTTGGTAATGTATCTAATTCTGATTCCACTCAACTTTTATGTTTATGGTCACAAATATTTTCAATTAACTATATTTTTTATTTGTCAATGCCACTTCTTAATCAGCTACACAACTTCGGTTGGGTAGAGCATAAAAAATAGTGATGACCGCCTACCCCCATCCATAATGGGGCGCAGTAGCCCAGTGGGTAGAGTGGGTAGAGCATGGGCACCCTCAGCCTCACCCATTTTTTGGCTACCAGGTCATCCTGGGAAATCACAGGCGATACAGGGAAAGGAACTGCCCACCCTACCCTGATGTCACACACTGTTGGGCTTAGTAATGGGCGACCTCTACCCTCACCTACCAAACAGACCTCTGGGCTGATTACTGTGATTTTTTTCCCCATCAAAAGTCATCAGGTAGGTTTTGATAAAACTAATGAGATTATGGCAATTAAAAAATGGCTTTCAAACCATTACATGAATGTTTTCCACAGGAACACTATCTAATACCACCTTGTCATTCCATCTATTACATTCATTATTCCATTATAATATTTAGAAAGGAAAATACAACCAGGCTCCATCCCTTACTTTAGAATCATATCCACTAATTTTTTATCACAAAAGGGCAACATTCCCACTTGCACTGTACAAGTGACTAAGAGAAATCCCTTTCCCCGAAAAATCTTATTTGAAGTTCCTAGAAAATCGCCTGATTACTTTAAAGTAGAGTCCTTTCTTTGGACCTATCCCCAAGATTGCTTGGGAAAATGGCAACACCCTAGCTACTCCAAAAACAAAAGGGTCTTGAAATACATTTAGTAAGTACATGGACACAGAAATTACCCCATTCATTGGCACATCAACAATATAGTGGGAAAAATACAGTAAGAGAGTGTCAAGGTTATATCTATTTATACGAATAATGTATGGATAAAATAAATATATTTGTAAAGAGCATTACTATTTTACTAAAAATACCAACTTGAAATGGTAAACGACAGCCTGAAACATCTTGTTAATGCTCTCATTTCATAGGAATAAGTGCTGAAAGAAATCTGCTGACAAATTTCAGTGAAATGCACGACTTCATCTGTAGTCATCAGTTTTGGTGTAAATCATTCCCAAACCCACACCCAAAATGGACCTTGCAGACGTGCCAATAAAAGAAACTGTATCTACATATCACAAGTTTGCATAATTCAGGTTTTTAAAAACAGTTTTCAGTACCAAATATCTGTACAGCTAGGGCCAAATGAATGATTTTCCTGAAATAAGTCCTGAACAATTTTCATGAACATTCATTTTCTTTTATCCCACAAATTTGATCAGGGTCTGCCAGTTTTATTTGGGAACATCCCTTGTCAGAAAAAAGAACAATAAAACTTCGTACTTACAGTGGTAAAGCATGAAGGTTTTCTCCAATGTCAGGAACTTTTCGGTCTTCCACTTTGTCTAGGTCTCCAGAGATTCCAGAGGCAGCAGATGGAATTAGTCCAACCATTGGAAGACTTTCATCTTTAAGACCGGGAACTCTTACTTCATCAGCAACATCTTCCGATTGGGACTGAGGGGTGAAGTCCATTGCTTCATGCTCATGAATGGTTGCCAACTCAGTTACACTGTCCTTCAGTTTCGACTGGAAAGGAAAAGGCAATTTTACTTTTATCCCCTTACTTACAATACACCCCAAAACCAAGTACTCATAGATGTTATGAAATCATTCTATCCTGCCTCAATGATTTTAAAAACCTCCAACTTTCTGTACTTCTTGCTTCTTCAATATAGATGCATCAGTGGTTACATTTCTTTTCCCAACAACCATTATTTTTCTTCAAATTTTTTTTGTACTTTTGCTTATGCTACCTTATGTCTGCTTTTGTAGTCGGGTATCTATTATATTTTAATCCTTTTTCCCCAAATTATTATTATTGTTATACTTGTATAAGTACCAAAATACCAATGATTATTCTGATACTAAATTAGGTACTATTCTAGCTCTCACATAAAATTAGAAAGGTCTATTATAGCCCTGTTATTCCTATTTCAACAACAGTTTTTCAGGCACCAGGAATCAAAAATGTGACCCAAGAAACTTACTGGGCCCGATCGTATGACCATCCGCTTGAGCATCCTGTATCGATCATAGAGCGGCCTCACAAGGTCCCTCTCCTCCCTCGATGACGGGCGGCCGTGAAGGCTCTCAAGCTGAAGCAGGGCCTTCTGGAGGGCCAGCTTCTCCTCCTGCAACTGCTCCCTGGACAATGCTTCCAGCTCCTCGGGGCGCCCTGCTGTCACACGCTTCTCCGACAGCCTCTGCACAAACCATGGAATCATGGACGTTAGCATTCCCATCAAATGTACACGGACTCATTAAGGTAATATGCAATTCAACATAATCCCTTGGTATACAAGGTGTGAGAAACAAGAAGCATCAATGGAGGCCATTGACGTGAAAAACAACCTCGCTTAAATTACTAGCAACAGAAGGTTAGTTTGGGAAATCGATTGCTCGGGACAACCGCTCCAACAAAAACAAGTGAAATAATCTTAAAAATGTAATACCAAATACCTTTTGAACATCATTGAGTGTTTCCTCCATCTTCTGAGATTTGCCCTCAGCATCCTTCTGTGCAGGGACAGGAAAGGAGATGCCAAGTGTTTTGGCAGACGCCAGCATTGGGCTGTGCGGATCTTCTTTCATTTCTGAGAAGAAATAAAAATTTGTAATTGATGTTCATGTAACTTTTAATAATCACTTAAAATACAAACCAGAGACTTAAAAAAAAAATAACAACATATGCTTACGTTTGAGGTCTTTTCGAAGTTTCCCAAGCTCTGATATCCATTTTTTCACATCACGATTCGCCAGCTTATCTGCATGAGAAGGACGATAGCCAAATTGGCTTTCAAAATCCTCCTCATATCGTTTGATTTTCTTTTTGAGACTGAAAGGAAAGAGGAAAGATGTCAAAGAATTAATAGACGTAAAACAAAGACCTAAAATTGCATTTAGTACATATTTTGGAGATACGTGAAATTAAGTGGAAAATAGGAATTATAATGGAAATCTGATCCTTTTACAATGGCACGAAATGTTTTCACAAAATGCTTTCTGGATTGGCAGAGAAAACAGGGCCTTTTGATAAAACCCAATGAGATTATGCCCAGACCTAATTAGTTGACCTGAAGCGACCTTAATGGCACAAATTGATCTTCTCGGAGTTTCCCAAGCTCAGATATCCTGAAGAAATCAAATCACCTGTTGATCTGGCGAGAGACCTGTTTGGTCAGGATGGTTGCTGGGGAGTCTGATGCTAGCGGATCTGGCAGCCTCTTCAAATGTGGCAGGTGGTGTTCAGTGGGTGGCGATGGAGGGACATTTGGATCCAGGTAAGCGCCACACCTCCCACCGCCACGTGTAAGTGCCATCGAGTTGCGAGGCGATAGTGGCACCACGTGACCCTCATCCTCCCCCTCCCTCTCACCCCCTCCCCTCCTTGGAACCTCTCCATGATCAAAGTACCTCATCTCCCTCATGGCAAAGTCTTCCTCCTGCAAGGAAACACACAGAGACCATGTAAAAACAAATACAATGGTAACCAACATTCTTTTCAATGAGTACCATAAGTTGGGGAAAGTTCGTACACTTTTTTATGAGTAACCATAGTTTACGAATTTGTATATTTGCGAATATACATGATATAAATGTTGTGATAAGAAAAAACTTATTAAATAATTCATTGCTCTCAAAAATATTAAATAATACCAACCGAACATGCCCAAAAAGGGTGTGGCGACTTAAGAGGCACAATGTATTTACATTAAGTGTGTCTTAAACCACTCTTGTGGCAATAGGTAATAATAAATTCATTTCAATGATCCTATGATAAGAATAATCATTCATTTAGCATATGATTATGCTAAAATTCTATTATAAACTGCTATAATTCTGATAATTACTTTTAAGTTTTCTACAGTAGTTTCTTTTGGGTGATGCAAAACATCACCCGACTGCCCAAATTTATCGGTAAGACTATGATGAGAAGCATCAGTTTCCATTTGTTTTTACACCTAATATCCTAATACCATATCTCTCCTCTTCAGGGACACAATTCAATTGTATTGCAATGAGAACTGAACTAGCCCCAACTGGCTGAATGAAAACACAATAACTGCATATAAATGCAGCTATTGTTTTCATTCGCTATACATATAATTGATCTAAATCATGATGAGGAAAGCACTTTTAGACCAAAGTAACCCCACCGACTATGATATTCACCCATCTGGAGAGAACCATTACAAGATGAGTTGTACATTTCAAACACGCTTTGAACACACCCTTTTAAATGCATAGCCAAAACATTTTGAAGGAACACTAAGGAACATTTAGTACACTAGAGAAATTACCCCACCATAATCAATGGCCAAGGACCTCTTGCATCAAAACATGTCAGGAGACACGATGGTCAATGAAAAAGAGCACAGTTTGAGGGGATAAAGAAAATAAAAAAAGACTAACGTTGTCCACGTGCACCTTGGCTCCACCCAACCACGGTCCTCGGCTGGTCAGGGGCTCTTCCGCAGTGTCCATCCTCCTCAAGAGTGAGGCCAGGTCCAGTTGGGGAACGGAGAGCGATGAGGCGGAGGACTGCGGCACACACTCATCCGGGGAGGTGGAAGTGCTCGATGAGGACGTGGATGAGTTTGGGGAGGACGAGGAGGAGTTGGTGGAGGAGGAGGTGGGGGAGGCCTTCTCACCCCCCACCTCCTTCTCCTCGGTCACCTCCCTCTCCCTCACATCCCCATCCTGCTGGAAGGAAAGAGACAAAGCACCCATCAGCACACGGACATCAGATTGGTCGAGCGCAGCATATTGCAGCCACGACACTCGAGAAAGACGCTTCAAAATGACAAGGATGGAGAAGTTGACAGCATTTCAAACAAAGGGAAGGGAGATTCAGACGTAAAACGAGGAGGGTTGGAGTTGAGCCCACGCTTCAGAGAACCCATTAAAATGAAATATGTACGCATTCGCAACTCATTGAGTCAATCAAACAAACATTTGGCTGCCCATGCATCATTGAGTCAATCAAACAAACGTTTGGCTGCCATGCATATCAGCATTAATAACCCCATGGAATAAAGCTGAATGGACTCTACTTTTACATTTTTCCTCACATTCCACCATCAACAGCCATGCTCAGAAAAACACCAAAATGGAAATTTTTATGCACCAAAAAAGACAGACAAGTTCAGTTTTCCTCCCTCGCACACGAATATATCAGAGGAGGTGAGAGCACCATCCAGACACAATCATCACACATTGACGCCCACAGACTCACCAGGCTCGATGGGAGCGGCGAGGAGGAGCTCGGGTGGAGTTGCATGAAGGAGTGCACCGTGGGTGATGGGACGCCCTCCTCTCCACGAGACGACACTCCCAGGGCATCGCCATGGTGCTGCTGGGTCGGGTACCTAGAGTACGGGTGGGGAATAAGTCCTTTGACGGGGCTTATTGCTTCCTTATCGAAATCCCCTCGGGGCGCAGCATCCTCATGAGACGTGTCTTCTTCTTCATTCTCCTGGAGGAGGGAACCACACCATGAGACAGTGCCACAATGCAGCACATTATCAAGACCACCCCTCACTGGCAATTTATTAAAAATACCCCTTTGACTAAAAAGTATGGGTAGCCCTTTAACAAATTGAAAAATACAGATTCATCGATTAAAACCAAGAGACTTGAAATTGGAAATAAGTACTCATGTTTTTTTGTTGTATCTGAATAAAAAAAAAAGGAAATAATGAAATCAACTCTCTGAAGGAGAACTCTCAGTCTCATCATTAATTGTAACATTACAGACCCACTAAAAATGCAGTTTGATGTCATTCAACTATAACAGAGAATCGACAATTTAAGGGATCGCAAAGATGCTTTAAAAAATCACTGCTTTAAGATATCACAGGATGAAGATGGGCAAACTAGTAAGGACATAAGGGGTCCATTAGCTAAAGGAACTTTCACTATAAGTACAAAGGATGCTGGATGATAAGGACATTAAGCATAGACGCTAACGAAAAATTAATGAAAACTTCCAAGTTAAGAGATATCTTGAATGGCATGGAATGTTCGTCACAGAGGCAAGACGATAAGGCAAGGGAATAGAGAAGGTAGTCGAGGGAAATTCAAAAAAGGCAGGAATAGTGGACGAAGGGCGATTGCAACACATTTGCTGAAGAACGTGATGCCGAGAGGAGAATGTTGGATTAGATTAGAGTAGAGGGA
The DNA here is from genome assembly GCA_002093875.1 of Calopteryx splendens. Taxonomy (NCBI): domain Eukaryota; kingdom Metazoa; phylum Arthropoda; class Insecta; order Odonata; family Calopterygidae; genus Calopteryx; species Calopteryx splendens. Next base: position 36,086 of record LYUA01000626.1, read on the forward strand.
GGAATTAAGATTAGACTTTGCAGGACAGATTGAAGGGAGGTGGCAGGTATTACGCAGAATTCAAGAATAAGTTAAGGTGTGATGGAGTTTAGCGAGAGGAAGTATCCTAGGTTAGGTGGGGCTCGGAAATTAGTCAATCTCTTGTGTTCATCAAAAAACCAGCCTCAAGCGGAAGACCACTGTTAAAGGTGAACGGTTGAGCACCACCAACCTTTGAGGAAGATGACCCCCCGCCAGCATCCCCATCCGCGACGTCCTTCCACACCTTGGCCACCCTCTGCCGGCGTGGCCGGCGCGACTCCCTCGGGCGCCCCCCGCCGCCCTCCCGCTTCCCGCCGCGCGGCGTCAGGGCACGAGGGAAAGAGGCAAACCGCTCCGAGCTCCGCCGGCGCTCGTGCTCCTCCTCCTCCTCCCCCACGGGCGTGGGCAGGAAGAAGAACGGCGCCGAGACGGAGGTGGGCGAGGCCGAGGAGGTGGCCACGGCCGCCCCCTGGGTCGCGGGCGGGCTGCCGCCTCCCCCCGATGACGGAGAGGGGGAGCCGACGCGCGCCGAGGGCGAGAGGTGCGACGACGACTCGTCCTCCTTGGGGGACGGCGGGATGACGTTCGCGGTGGGCGAGGGCGATGAGTTGTGCTCATGGAGGGGCTGTGGCAGGGACCTCTGCGAGAGGGAGAGACGGGGGCAGCATTTTTAATTCACTCCTCGCTCTCGCGCACACAGGGGACAGAGCCAAAGGTCAATGTCAAGGGTCAGTGCCAAAGTCAAAATGCTAATTTTCCTGCTATGCCCAACAGCTTTCAAAAATAAAAATAAATCTATTATTTAACAACCATATGGGTACTGAGACAGAAAGCCTGGTAAATATGCTGACATCATTTACACTAAACCTAGCATCATTTGAAATGCTTTTTAAGTAAATCTCATATATGATAGCATAAATCATGAGGAAATTTTATTTGATCACGTAGTCTGTGGAAACTCACAGTATAGAAGCATATGTATTGCTTAAGCAAGAATTTTAACTGGCAACAAGCAGTATATGATATCAGAATATCATAATGATAGGGGTAGTACTCTTTTGCTTACCGGTGCTAAGAGAGGTGCATCTCCACTAAGCTCCTGCAAAAATGATTTTCCACTTCCTTTCAGATTCCCACAACTCTTCTTCTCATCTTTGTCTTTTCCAGTGATGATTACAATAGGGTTTTTACTATTATGCTGTAAAAAAACAAGGACATGAACAACAGCACTGTCTCTCTCTCTCTCTCCCATAACTCTATTTTAAAATTATATCTTATATTTCCTTCACCCATGAGTCTAAGTTTGTCATAATTTTCTCCAATGTCATACAATTTTTGATTAGCAAAAGAAATGTTCAAGATATGTCAGAATTAAATGACTTGGAACCCAAAAAGTAGTGAAGAAAGGCATTCAAAGATGATTCTGCATTGCAAAAGAAACATTTTATGTCAAATGACGCTTTCGACCATTGATAATGAAAACTGGTATTTATGAGACTACATAAAATTTTCTCAGAATAAATATAGTTAGCTATAAAACTTGCAATCTTTCAATTTCTTTCCAAGATAGGAAACTATACAAAATGCTACTGAATTTAGAAGCAACTGACCTGCTGTTGGATGTGATTATGGAGCTGGTTGTTACAGTTGTGCCTGGCTGTTGTCACATCTTCATGACTGCTGACCCTCCTCAGAATGTTGTTGCTGCCGACGACACTCCCGCCTTTGGTCTTCTTCTGTTCCCTGGCGTCAGCCAACACCATTTCCCGAATGATGCCATTGCTCTCCGTGGACTTCCCTACTCTGTTGTCGACTTCTATTTCACTTACGCTCACTTCAACTTCCAACTCTACAACTGGACGCTCCTCAGAGTTGGACCTGTGGGCCAAACATAAAGAGTGTTAGGGTAAGAGTATCTTGTTTAAGGCCTAAGTACATTGAAAAAAAACCCAAAATCTCTAAGAAACATAGATTCAAAAGTTTAAAAAATTATACTTTCAAAGAGAAATTTTTATTATTTATGATTTCATTGCCACAAAAAACGGAAGAAGAGTAATTTTCAAGGAAATACACAAATGTAAAATGGCAATATATTTTATTGAAAAAGACAAATTTTACATTGACACCATTTTATGCATAAACAAACACATGCAATGTCAACAGAAAGGTTTTCTATGTATTTACAATGCCCACCAGTTAATCCCTCATGTCTTTTGAAAATTCTTGAAATAGAAAGAAGTGCCGAGGCAATGTTGAAATAATAATTCATTAAGTTCTTCAGTATAATAATTAAATATGCCATAATTTCTAGCTAAACAGTGGCTTCAAACATTTACGAGTCCATAGCCATGAGTTAGAAAAATCCAATTCTAAAAACAGTCCATGAGGCTATTCTATCATTGGCCTTTTATATTTTTCATATCGCATTTCCATACTGAAAGTAAATCCGATACTAAGAAGGTCAGAGCGTATTAGTTAAGAATTAATTCTAATCTTAGGAACGGGGTTCATCAAACTGTAAGTGGATTCAGGCAACTTCACCTTCAAGCAGGTGAAGTCTGAAGTAATTGCCGGGAAATTTCATGAATCCATTTCATTTTCAAATAAGGAAATGTGCGTTTCAAATGGAGTCGCTGAGCATAAATTACGCTTCGTATTTCTCCCGATTTTTGATCAAATATTAATCATAATTACTGCAGAGAGTGTACCAAGTTACAATAGAAGTACCTGTATGTTCACTTTCTATAATTATATTACTTTAATTAATAGCATAATGAAGAATTATCAAAAAAATGCCCATCTTCGCTTTTATATAAATATTAACTATGCACAAAAGTAGCTGTCGTTCGTCGCCCAAGTGTTTATTGCCAATGGATTTTACAGGCGGAGACAGTTAATGGAAGTCATCGGCTCCTCGACATTCAATCGCCGCTACGCCCTGGGAATATGGCTTGAGAGGAATGTTGACACACATTCCATTGTATTGTGGTTATTCTCGGTGGGAAAACTATTGTTTTTCCACGTGCCTCATTAAAAACATCGTTAATCGTCGACGACGGGTGGAACCGCACTCGCCGCAGACGCTGCCCCCCCCCCCCCCCC
>LYUA01000626.1:306633-318978 GCA_002093875.1 Calopteryx splendens
GCCTCGCACTCCTCCCCAAAACTATCAACCGAGCCGCAACCACGAACTCGGGTTATTATCCCAACCCAAAACGCAGCCTCAGATTGTGACGCCAACCGTGCAATTCTGTGTACACCGAAGAAAAAATTCCCTCCATCGCCCAACGCTAAAAACGTGCCGATCCCTGCCAGCGGATAAAAAAGAGGTCTTTGGGGAGTCCATGATGTGTTCCAAACAAAAGTCTTTCCAAGAGCACAGGCAGTATCAGTGCCATGACGCGATCAAAGGAAAAATGAATCAATGAAAGCAGCCTCAGTTCTAAGTAGGCGAAACCACAGTGAAATACCTCGTGGTTATTGAGCTCTTTCCATTTGAAGGAATTCAGTGGAATTTGAGCGGCGCGAAAGAAGTGAGACTTTCCACACTGGATGGGAGAGTACAAGGTGTCCGCCGTAGTTTCGAATGAAACTCAGTGACACGAGAGTTTACTGAGAGCGTCTGAATAGCTGTTCTATGGGAAACTATTCGACCATTACCACTGGAGCCACAACCATTCGAAGAGAATTTATCGATCCGCCGACACCTGGACACCATCAATCTTCAATCCTCGTACAATCAGTTGTTTCAATCGCAGATTTCAAAACATTTTGCAGGAAAATGACAGACCAGTTAAACGTGATTTGCAAATTGATAGACTCAGCCGAAATTTATACTCTTATAACTATTCGACCGCAACCATGCTCAAATTAGTGGATGGAGGCAAGAAATACTTGAACTGTAGATTTTCGACTCAACATTTTTTTTTAATACACCTAAAGTTATAGAACGATGCATTCGCAAACACATGCAAAACACTGAACCTATTGTTCATCAAGTCGGAATTCAAACAAGTTTTAAAAACCAGAGTACGACTAAGGCAACTGATCCCATCTGGATGTTTACGAAGTGCCATTTTCAAGGACACGATCGTGAGGGAGAGAAGGAAAGAGAGAGATGCGTTGTGATCTGTAAGTGTGCTCAATGATAGTTACCCTCCACTGCAGTAATTCACTCCAACAAACATTACGTAATCACTATAATTTCTAATTTGAATTTAATGCCAAACAACCTTAAAAGAGTTTACTCCTAGGAAAGAAATATCTTATCGGCCACTGGCATCCAGCGTAGATAACGCTTGGCTGTCCATTACGTTAGAAGTGCGAACCAGCAATCCCACAACATTAGGGAATGTGTTAAAGCGGTGACCAGAGATCTTAAGAGCTCCAATGAGACATTCGGACGAAAAAGCTCGTAAGTCGGTAGTTTCATTACCCGAAAAAAATATCGGAAAACGAGGGAATTCAGACGGGATGACGAGGCAAAACAACGAAGGACCCGCTCCAAAATTAATTAGTGAATTCCAAAACAAAGCAGCAGGAAACTGTGGGATTTCCTCCACATTTACGAAATACATACTTTGGTTTCCATGAACAAGGTTCTGGAGAAATTATGAGCCACTAAAATGTATTCCTATGCGCAGGAATCTTTTGACCCCCTCGTAATATGCTACGGATCTGAATCTCCCGACGAGAACGACAAATACGAGATTTTAATGAATTCCAGGAGTCGAGCGGGAAAGAGTAGAAAAATAATAAAATCTCAACACACCAACATATTGCTAAAGGCTGTGGTGTACAATATTGGTCCAGTGATGATAAATCGGAGCAGATTGATACTCGTTTTATAACTGTAAGCACCGACTTCTAATGAAAATGCCTTGAGCACTGACAATGCTCTTAGACAAGCATTTTCAGTGATCAAGGTATTTTCACTGTCAGTGCTCCGCATACGGTGACGACTTTGGAGAAACTTGGCAAGAATTTCTAGAGGAAAAGTAAAACATTGAAATGCGGGCACAAGGGAGCTGTTCAATGTCACCGTAAACGTCGCCAGCTCTGCCTCAGGCAATTTTCCGTAATTAACCATCAGAACTGTCATAAGCCACGTTATGAAACAATTAAAAGGTGAATCACTTTCTTCGAATTCTCTCCGTATTTAACGTAGTTCTTATTACAATGAATTTCATTGTAATCGGTCCATGATTTCATTATGTTCATCATATTACGATTGGTTGGATATAGTTAACAAGGTGAATAAGAAATATCGAAAATATTTTGGCTAAATTTCTCAATGCACTAAACGTTAAAAACATAACACGAAGAAATATACCGTTCCCAAAATATAAAATTTGGTAATTACTTATTTCCTAAGGTTACCAACTCCACGATGCAAAGAAAAAGCATACGATTTCGTCTCAAATTGTCTCATATTTCTATATTAGTTGATGAGTTACGAACTGAGCATGATAATGAAGCGGAAACTCCTACCGTAGATGAAAATTCTGTCGGCGTGTTTATAAGTTTCTTAGATTAGAAATCTCTCTCAGACAAGTGGTCGCACAAATCTTAGTCATGAGCAAGATAATTCCAGTGAGTTTAGGCAAATCAGTGATCAAATCTAACTTTAGTATAAATAACATATACCTACAATACGCTTTTTAAGTGTCACACATTTTTAGTAAGTGGACTTGGCCCTGACGAACCCGGACCCTTCGATTTCCGGCCGAGTGCTTTAGACAGTCAAGCTACCCAGGCGTCCTCCTACAATGTGAATTTCATATGATTCGCATATGTATGCACAGCAGCGGGTGACTCCATTGAAGGTACTGTGGCGGCATTTCCCGCAGTTTCTTTGTCTCATACCTAATCGAAATTCAATTTCGATGTTGACACAATATATGGCGTATCGAAGGATAACGGAGCAGTTGATTGAATGATACAATCTGGCACAAAGATGATGATAAAAAAGCGTTGTGAAGAAAACTTTTGTCTATCGTTACAAATAATAAACAAAATCAATTCCTTTGCTGGTCTGCCACTTGTTACATCACCATAAAAGCTTGCTACGGGTAGTCAAAACAGATCCGTCCGCTCAATAAACTATTTATACTATTATAAATATATTTTTTTTGAAATCAAAACAAAGACTTTTTAATGATAAAGTTTTACTTTTATTAGTTTAAGATCTGAATGAACATAGGCACAGGAATGAAAATTAATCGCTCCGGCGGAGCCGTGAAAAACACTATTAATTAAATTTGATATGTGGTGCTCACAACACTATTTTCACTGCAGCACTCACCTTTCAACGCCGGAACTTTGTAGAGTGTTCTGTGTTACAATGGGCAGCTTAAAATTATTTTTCATCTGAAAAACACACACCACGAAAACCATGCGCCTAGAAACCCTCTCCCCCTAATCTAATGTATAACCCACTATTTGTTAAGCTTCGTAGTTGCATTACGCAATTTTGTTGGGTTTTCGCCCCACGCCGCCCACCAAGGTGCGGTTTGTTAGCCGTCGCTCCTCCACGCTCAATCACTGTGCAAATAAAGCACACGGCGCCCTTCTTGAGATAATGCTAAAGCGCTCTCGATTTGGGTGAGTCACGTAAGCAGAACTAACCCTCGGCGAGGGATTTCCAGCGAGATTAAAAACTGCGTCGAAGGAAGACACAAGCGGCAAAAGACTACGACGAGAGAGCGTGGAAATGAAAATATACACAGCACCGTTTGTCAACTTATTGCTGGAGGGTGTAACATTGTAAAATCCACTCTCCTCTCCACCGTTCGGAGTTCAAATTTTCTTAGGTCCACTGCCGGCGCGTAGTTTTTGAGATACTGCACAAGGTGACGTGCAAATAATTTTTCAAGCCAACTCTACGTCACTCATAATTCATTTCCGGATGCCTTGGTTCAGGAATTAAGGAATGCTCAAATAAGAGCCGTTAGGACGATGGAAATATTTTCAGGTGAAAGAGAATAGTGTTACATTTAATTATAAAATCTATGATCGCAATCCATCATGTATCAAAGTCAAAACAACATACGAGAACTCCTTGAAAGAAAGAAAACAACTAGAAAACGGATGGAGCAAGGGTTAATGCCTATTATTTATCCAAGGTCATCATTAACCCTTGAAAATCGCCTAAAGGCCTTGCTGCTGCTGCCGCTCCCATCTATACGCCCATGTCACCAACCTTTTCATTTCATCAATCACACTCTGGAAATAAGATGTTCTGGGTCGACCTTTGAGTTTCTTCCTACTGGTGTTTCCTTCAACTATCTCTAAGGTAGGTAAATTAATGTACCCATAGATTGACAATGAAACAGACAAAGAAACGCGTTCATTCCGTAAAAACCAGCGCATAGCGACTGTTTCCCTCGAGAGGTGCTCGTTTAGACGCGCTCGCAAACACGAATTAACCAACGCACTTCAGCACACGGAGAGTTCTCTTCGATGATATGAATTGCTTGATTTCTGACGCACCACCTGACGAAACCCGTTTGGTTTTGCTTTGGCTTACCGCACGCATCGACTTATGGGAACCGGAGGAAAGACGAGCAGATGAGCCGAGACGTTGCTGTAAATTGTAGAAAGGATTCTGTGAGGGAATACACACTGGAAACTTGCATGGCTTCCTCAATGAGTCTCATCAAGTCGGGAGGTGCGCTGAAAAGCCTCCTCCTCTCCCACGCAGTATCGAAGACAACGAATATCCCTTAGGAAGACTAGCCGCTTGGTGGGTGCAGCCCCCAACGTAAACAACCAGAGGATCCGGCCGGATGCACTTAGGCGACTTCTGAGCTTTGAGATGAAAGGGGGATCGGATGGGTAATCGAGAAATTAAGAAAACATCAATAGGAAAAGGCATGACGGCTTCAAAATATATAATACCTACTTTGCGGTGAAAATTCCAGTATCAATTAAATCGCCCCGCCTATGATGTTCGCCGGTTATTGACCCGCGCAATAAACTTTAGGAGACTTCAAGGGAGGCACGTGGGATGTTGTGACACTGGGAGACTATAACATAATGACTGATGGCTCTTTAAATTAAGCTAATATACCTATCTATTAAGAATATAAATACTTTGTTTCCCACATAAATCTAAAGTGACGCATGAAACCACTGAATACCTACCTACTTTCTTAATATGTTGTGGATGGATTAAGTCGGACGACGCCGAGGAAACTCACCAACTAAACAAACGGTCGGCAAACTATCAATTCGCAATATCCACAGCGCGCCTGCTTCCAACATTCTAAAGTTGCTCGGCTTGTTCAAGGGATAAACGACATCAGGAGATCTCTTCCTCATGAATTCACAGAATACTTAAGAGAAGCTCGTTCCATTTTTAAGAAGAATTAGGTATACCTACCGTTCAAATTAGAGAATTATCGGGTACCAAAAGAAGTGAATGTCTATTGTGAAAATTTTCATTCGATTGCTAATGAACGAAATGGTTACTATATCGAAATCGCTTTGGTCGCAATCCTCTTCAACTATCGTTTTTCTCCTTGATCCAAAGGCCATGTTCCATCCATCACGCGCAAGATTTTCCGCATTTCACTCGAAACGTAGTGATCGAAAAGTCATACGCTCAGAGACTGGTGGTGCTTTGAGTACGCTGAATACGAGTAGCGCGGCGTGACCACAGTTTGAAGTGTGCTAATCATGAAACAAGAGGGGCTGTCCACGGCAGGCCCCCGTCACACCCACATCCAAATAGTCACCTTGCCTGCCTATCTCGCAGTCTTTCACATTAAACAGGAACAGGGTTGCTGAATTTGTCAAGAGTTAACAACGTTAAAGGATGTTTAATGATCTCATAATTTGTGGTAAATACGGACATAATTGAGGGCTGCCTGGTATCCTTAAAACATGGATAACTTCGACAACAGAGTATGCTAAAGAACACTTCAGGGTAAAGTTCAGCAGATAGAATTTGTTGCATGGAGGATAGTTCAAGTATAAAAGGCGATCGGGTTTAAAAGGCAAATATTCAGTACAAATAAACTGTGACTTCAAATAGGGAAGCCGTGCATAAAATGTTTTGCGCTAAAAGGTTTCTGGTTTTCTATTTCTTTCTCAAAGGCTCTCGTCTCAACTATTCTGTTACCATGATACCAATTTACAGAGTTGAACTGAATTTGGCCGTTATCAGGGAAATTTACACCAGGCAAGGGTAATATTTTCTCCTTCTACTAATTTGCCTTTAACGAAAGCAGCAGGACTGTTCATTCAAACGCCCTATCCAATTTTGGAAATAAAATCATTTGCAATAAACTTAAAAATGTTCACTACCTTCGCAAGGTTATAAGGAATACTGTCAATAGCGTCCGTCATTTTTTCATTACTATCCTGCTCCCGAACACTACTGCTTCCCGCATAGGGAATTTTGGTGGATGTAAGCCAACTGTTGGCTGCGAATCCCTAACTGAAAAATATGTCGGTTGTCCATTGCATAGATAGAAAGAAATGCAACGTATTTTTTCAGTGAAAATTCATCCCTACAGGTTAAAGGGATTCCTGCCTTCAATACGCGGTTCAACATACCATATTCCTTATAATTTACAGGCAGAATAATATAAAGAGTTAGGAGGCGAGCGCCGAACTTCCGGAAATGTCATGCCAGATATCGTAACGGAAATAAAGACTCGATAGCGAGAACATGGATTCTGAGAAAAGACTGGATAATACGACAGACGAGAGTTGATGAAAATGAAGCTCAATGCGAGTATATACGACATATTGGGTGATGAAAATGAAGCTCAATGCGAGTATATACGACATATTGGGTGCTAAAATAAATCTAGGAGTGCTACGAACTAAGACTTTTCTCAAATGGAAAATAGTTGACCTAATCGAAAGGGAAGCCTGAGATTTGGGACCTGAAATAGTGATGTCACCTTGATGAAAACCCTGCACCCAGCTAGAGTAAGGAAGATTCATGGATCGACTACCGTTCTTGGTAGATTTTATTTTCGGCTTGCAAATGGCTTCATTTCCTTTCACCCAAAAAAGGGTAACTGTTATTATACGAGGGGAGGGATATCGTATTAAAAGGAGTAAATCGATAAATAGCGTAAGTGCAATCAATCACAAAAATTAGGCCTCATAGATTCTCATCAATGTTAGTTGATTCCCTTGGACTATTATTCTCTACGGAATCATTATCGATTGTAGACGAAGGTGAATTGCGATAACAATGAATATACTGCTATAATAGACGCGACTAATATCAATTTTTTTCCAACTTCGTACTTAAGTGCTCCCCAGACTAAGAGTAACTTTATGGAGGATTTATCTGACATTGTGGTCTTATCAAACCATCATCTGTCGTTTTTCGTACTGCTTTTTGAAATTATTTATAAGCTTAGATTAGTCTCGTTAAAGTATTTAACCAGGTCACAATCAGCATTTGTACTATGCATCAAAGACCATTTCCATCCCATTAGCACGGTGCACAATCATAGTGTCCTCCACGAGGTCAACACCAATAGCGCACGTCCAAGATGAGTGAATTCTGCATTCAACCTCAAAAGTGAGATTCTTCTTCTTGCATTAAAGGCTCATTTGAATCATTGCGGAGGAGAGAACGGTGAGATAGCGTCATAAACCTTCACAATGTGCTGTATTTTATATGTATCGCCATATGAAAAGAGCATTTGACGACCATCCGCGTGAAACCTCCACGGCTTGCACTAAGGCTTTCGAATTCATTCCCACAGTCGAGCGAGTTGATGCTCTTCGTGCAAAAACAAACGGAGGCGACGTTCTCTCGCATTCCATTCCATGCACCATTTCATCACCAATTGGCGACTCCAATCTCGTCTGGAGAGATGGCTTCGGGTGGAAGGCATTGCCTAGCTCGCAAGACCTAACGAATAATATTAAAAATGCAAACAACACAATAAGTCGTCAAACTTAGAATTTCGAAAAGAACAGGCACTTCCGATTTACATGGACTTTTATTTAGTGGCGATGAGATGGAAAGAACCATTTTGAGTAGTATTCGTTTTATGGAAATACTCAAAACAGGCACTCAGGTTCCATAGTTCCAGGGTCAGGGAATGTTTACTGCATGCCCAAAAAGTTCCCAGAATACGATACTTGAATTGAAGGTCATCAGTTTTAGCTGCACATTTTAAAATAAAAAACATTTTTCTTCCGCAAATAGCAGTCTTACTTTAAAATGTCTACAAAATATCTATCAACAACCAACTTTGGAAAGTGCAAAAAAGTAAAGCTAAAGAAATAAAGTTTACGCAATAGTTGTGCAATAAACCACAATCACTGCTTTCATTAGATTGCAAAACTTAAAAATAGCGAAACGAAATGCGAAACGCGTTGCGAAATAAATTTTTGATTAATATCGTTTAAAGGATTCAGGTTTTCTGTCCCGAAAGGTCAGTACAAGAATTATACGATCATTTTCATATTTTTTTCCTTATTAGCGTTTCACGAGTGCGTGTAACTGCTTCAAGACAACTTCCATGCATGTCAGCGAGAAAGGCTTGAGAGGCACGGCATTTCCCCTGAGAGCTAACGGCATTACTCGTAAGCTCACGTGAGCGCGGCCCGCACGCCCGTGCAAAGGGAATGCGAAGCAAAGAGCTCTTAGGCACGTGATTTACCGAGCACACGCAATTATGAAATTGAATGAGGATGAAGGGGAAGGCTTCCCGTGACATTCAATCCTTTCTTAGGAGGATTCCACGCCGACAAATAAAGACGACTATGCATTATATCATTCATTCATTGCCCTGCCGAGTGAACGACGTCCTTGGAAATCAAGTCATAAAATATGCAGCATATTATTTCCCGTTCTGACTTCTGAGAACGGAGAGGGAGGCAGTGGAGTTCACGCATTGCTACCTGCATCTTATTTTAAGCGTAGAATGCATCATCCTTTATAGACACCAATGCATATTTAAAGGGATTTTTCCCCATTTTTAACAAACATTGGTTCCCATTAAGTTCTCCTTCGGGTATTTACATTTATAGTATACGGGATGGTTTTCAATATGATTAACGAGAGCAGAGCCCTATGTTAGCAGCAAATAAGGAAGAGTACTATGCTACGCGTAACCATTTCGAATTTTCAGGTTAAAAGGTTATTTCACTGAGAACCCAAGCGGTGCAACTAAGTCTCTTCCCTAAGTTATAACACTTCTCCCCTATCGCGAATCGTTACGCTTACATTCCCGAACCCAATGACTATTAACCACAAAGAACATTGAACACTCAAAAGTTTCAGGCTGAAAAGAAAGAAACACTCGGGGTAAATGAAATGGACAAAATATTTCGAGCAACATCGATTCTAACAGTCGGATAATCCGGAGATAGGGATGCGATGATAACAAAACAAATAATCATATGAATGTACCTCAGGCAATATCCGTTGACTTCTCTTTGACGCACATCACCTCCCTTCCACACAGCAGTGATATCAGCACACAGACCTGATGAAGTGCAGAAGTTGTTTCTAGAACGACAAACGGGTACGCTTTTAACTATCGCTGCATTGGCGGAAAGCAAATATTCTAAGCAAACAGAAAAATGCCGTGAAAATGTTTTCGGAGCATCAGTAATGAAAACAAAATACTGAAACATCCGGAGCATAAAATGAGAATATCTGTCAATGAAAATGGTAAATAATAATTGGTGGACAATTCTAAATGATACATCAATTATCTGCAATTTAATTCATAAAGTAAATGACCACGATTATAATCTCCCCTGGCCGACAAGTTTGAATTTGCGAAATCTACTTTAGCGCTAAATAACATCAATCTTACAACCTATTTATGTCCTTAATTCAAATCCTGGAAGGCATTATTGCAATTATCCTGAAAAATCACATTTAAGAAGACATCCCAGGCATGGTGCAGAGCACTTCGCAGTGTTTGTGTATTTGTAATAGCGTTAACTCAAGTTATTTCACCAGGCTGCATCAAAGGTTTATGAAGCTCGACCACCTGATGGCTGCCCTTTTAACTCTCGCCATGGAGTTAAGAATAAAATTTTCAGTAACCATTAGGGTTCCTTTTCTTTATCTCATAGGGTGAAGGAAAATACCGCGATAAGAGGAGTCGCTTGAAAAAACAATTCCAGGAATATTTCCACTACGATACTGACGGAAAGAATAATACACAACAGAGCAGTAAAAATATATGGCCAGCGAAATGTAATTTTCCATCCGTTGTGTCCCAGTCGTCATTTTACCGTTTCAAAGTGCATTTAAAACCCTCGCGTTCATCCGTTCCCGTAAGTACACATCGAATCGTAATTTGCATGCTCTTTATGAGGGGAGGGGGGGGGGCTTTTGTGGAAATGTACACACAGGGCACAAGAGCGGGCAACGGTTGACTCGTGAATTATAGGCTCTCCCTCGCGTTGAGAGGGAGTCCCGGCCCTGATACAGCTGCCAAACGCATTGTCTCCCGCAAACACGAAAGGGGCGGAAACTTAATAACCGACCGAGGGAGAAGAGAGAGAGAGACGGAGATGAATAAACCCGCATTATATATTTAGTGGTAACTCGCGAACCTTCGCGCAACGATTAGGAGGGTTTGGGCATTAAATGTTTTATTAATGTCTTCAAGGAAACGCGGACGCAACGGGGGTGTTCGCGGGGAATTTTATTTTCCACGCGGGAAGACGGACACTGCATCTCATGCTTACCAATCTAAAGCGGAGGAAATAAATAGAAGATGACCGCTGATCATTCGTGAAAAAAAGGGCAGCTCCAGTAAATGGACACGAGCACGCGAGTGCATAATTACAGGAAAACGAAGGGCTCTCAAAACAGTATTTATCGAGGAAACTACCGGACCACCACCCATTTGTAAGCATATCAGATTTTAATCAATTCCATTATAAGAAAATCCCGTCAATGTGTGACATGTACAATGCGCCAGCAAAAGAAGACGAATTGCAGACCCAGGAAATCGCTTCCATAAAATGATCTATTTTCCCACGGAGTGGAGCCATGCACGGGATCGATTTCATTGCCCACGATATCTCGCGATGGCTTGGCATGAGAAATGGTTCGGGGGCCCCAATCCCCTGGCCTGGCCAGCTATCTTTACTTTGATCGTACCGATATAACGAAAGGTTACCCCACGTATACGGCTTTTCAACGGTCAATTTCAATAAGTTTAGGACTCTTAAACCTGAAGTGAAAACCAAATACATCGGTGCGCTCTTGGAACACATTACACAAACAAATGCCGACGAATTATTCCGCTATCAATCCGAAAGGTAGAATTGAGGTGATGAAAATACGGCGGACGTACTCTATATAATAGACTCGGAATACTCTGCATAGTGATTTCATTCAGAGAGAGAGAGAGAGAGAGAGAAAACTTTGAGTTGGATGAGAGCTCCTGCTCCAATGAAACCTCTAAACGGATAGCGGAAGGACGTCTTATTCTTCGCCTAAATTAAGTGATGGTGCTTAATACTTCAATGTAAACATTCTTCTGCGTGGTATTGCCCTCTGGGTTGCATTTTACATCTAATTGATTTTTATCACACCACGTGATTTCTTAATCGAACGGTTACTTTTTTCCAGAGGCACTAAAACGTACCGTTGTCGCCAAAGAGAAAAAAATAACTGGTATACACTTCCTGTATAATTTACAGACTTAGGCTACAACTTGATCATTGATATTTCTACTACACTAATTTTTTTATGATGAATAAAATAAAATGTTATTGCGAAATAAATATGAGCAACTAGAGGTATCTTCAATTTCTGAACTTCCACTTACATAAGTGAATATATAATGGGATATCACTCTATAATTAAACCTAATTATATAAATTATAAAAATGAATTTAAATTTGTAATTTTACTTCTATTTAATGGTGCATACTAAACACATTATTGCCACTACTAGGTTCTTACACATTGCATGCATGCGGTAGCTATATGGGACCCCCCAACTAAATTACCTTTCTAAAATCTTTTAATAATGCTATTTTTACAATAAAGTAGTAATTGAACCTATTTATAAATTAAACTATTTGCATCGTGCTCAATAAGGACTATGACCAAAAACATAGTATTTTTGAAGTCTTTCTCGAAAAATGTGTTCATCTGTAGGTACACTTTCCGCGTGAAGGTCGTTTCATTACGAGGAAGGACATTCCTTGCGTCAACCGCGGCAATAATGGGTCAAACAGCGGCAAAGAGAAGGCAAGTAGAGGGGAGTCAAATTAAAAATCCTTATCGCCGATGGATCTGAGGAGATGTCTGCGGAAAAAGCCTTGAAAGCATAAAATCCCCAGCGATTCCCTCGGGCCACGCCTGTTCGTCGTTCCGAACATGCCTTCCTATTCTTTCCTCGGTCACGAGAGGCTGTACCTATAGCACGGACTAAGAATAAAGGACTGGGCACTTCCGAAATTTCGTGTCCGCCTAATTGTCGCCTGAGGCAAACTTTTCCGACAGGTGGCAGCACATGTACTCGCCTCA
>LYUA01000626.1:336852-349518 GCA_002093875.1 Calopteryx splendens
ACACCTAGGAACCTTTTGATGAATAGTTCCATTTCCTATCTCTCTGGGAAGTAAACTATTATGAACACTATGAATAATTGAGTTATTATTATCAAATCCAAGTCCATACGCGTAAAACAAGACACTAGTAGGATGTGCTTTTTATGGATGTGGACCAACCACAACTCCCCTTCTAGAATCTGCTTAGCGGCACAAAAGACCGTGACACCAACGCTAAAGTAAACCATTCTTCAACTCCTCATGCCTACTCTCGATCTTTCTTCAGTCCGTCTGAAATCTTTAATTTTTACATCTCCTTGCTTCAATTTCCCCAAATTCTCCCCTCTAATACCCTACAATCTACAACATCCCCATTGCTTCTCAGCAGGTAGGTAGGTTTATATCTCCTCCATCCACTTTTCCAGCGTTCCCTTAATTTCTTCCAAAACCTCCCTTCCGCCTCTCTCTTGGTTAGTTCTCCGTTCTGACCATTTCATTTCTTCCACCCTCACCCATATCCGAAAATCCTCCAATCCACGCTCATCCGCTTACCTCGACGACCAAGTCTCTTCCGCCTCGTTCAAAACCACGTTCCACGTCAAAGCTTTCGCTGAATCTTTTCCTCACATCTTCACTTGAGGTCCCCGTTAACTCCCTCTCTATCTAAAAGCTCCTTTACCTATTGCAATTACTCTTTTGATACCCTTACAACTTTACCCATCTTTATCAAAGATGGACCTGCTCTAGCTTCTGCCTTCCAACTTTAATGCTCCACTTAGCCTTCCTGTTTTCTGAGATTACCTTCATCCATTCTTTTTATTCACAACCCCAAGCTGTGCGATTTATCGGGTACCTACAAGACGCTTCTGTTATGCCGCAGGCGGCACAGGGAAAGGAACCCCGACCCTCATGTGCCAATTTCACACGCCGCTTATTGCTCGGTTACCATAGAGTTACCATAAACCATCAAGCCAACCTTCTAGTTTATTAATGTGGATGGGATAATAGAGTGGTGTTTACATTAACTATACATATCTATAGCATAATATTTTTAAAATCCGCTATTTTGAATACTAATACGACATGCGCCACTATAAATCATTTAAAAATCCGACCACATAATTCAATGCAAGGCTTGGTTTTGAAAGGAAGAACTCACCCCCAGCCGGGCCGCAATGTGTGGGAGACTCGCACTATGAAGTTGGAGGCGTTATTTCCACTTCCCGCACCACCTGTGGATTATCATGAGGCTGTCAACCACAAAATGTCGCTTGGATTAAACATTGGCTTGTCCTAAGGCATCTCCCGGGGTTTGAACCATGGATCCATCCCATAACTTGCCGAGTACTATGCCTACTACTTTGGGCCACTTCAATCGAAAATAAACTCGGCGAAATAACACGATTATTTAAAACAATAACATGAATGATAAAATAAAATTGGTTCATTTGCCTTCAAAGTTTGGCGCTTCAATAGATTGCATTAATTCAAACAGCAAGTACATTGATATGATTTAAAGTACTACATTGATATGATTTAAAATTATCCTCTAAATTTGACAATATCTGAGGTCCATATTACAAAACTCCAAGATTTACCTACAAGCAAAGTTCTAAGGTTTCATCTAACGATTTCGTCGGTAGTAAGATAGATGATTGTTACATGGACAAACTGTCTCCAATTGGAAAATTTCCGTATGAAGAGAGGGAAATGTTTTCGTGGCAGTGAAATTTCGATTAAAATGAATCCTATCCCTACTGAGTTCATTACTCAACTAGCTTTGATGCTCATCAAATTTTGAATATAACATATTCGTCCAAATTCAACAGGTGCATAGCGCTTAATTAATCTTTAATGACAAATTTTGCGCAAAACATCTTTAAAAAATATCGCACTTAAAGGCTAACTTGTTATTTCCGCAATCATATTAGATTATTGTAAACAGTAATAAATCTATTCAGTAAAGACAGACGGATCATGTTGAACTACATGCGTAAGAATTGTGATAAACACCTTCACACCATGCATCGGGAAAAGAAAAAAAATCAAAAATATGAGCTGCTATTCATATAAATATTAAAATCTTAAACAAACTGTATTTCCCTATTTGGGACTGGAAAAATGACAGTTCTATACTGCAGAAAGCAATTCAACTAATAAATCTCCTGCATTCCCATAAATGTCCGAATACGCAAAAATGGATCGAACCCGGATCGAACGGTCAATTCCTACACTCGTGAGCCACGGACGATGTGAATGAACGTGGTTTAAAACTTTTCAATCCATTTGGAGTCCAATTGCAGCGATGAAAGCTAATGTTAATTTCTGTACGTTATTATGCTTTTTTAAGCTAAATCCTAACCTATCAAACAGCTTTCGGATTTTTTTCAACATTCGTAAAAAAATAATGAAGGAAAATTGGTGGAGTAATAAAATTCATAAACACCGACACGGGGTGGTATGACATGAGGCCTCCAAGGAACGATATGATATTCTCAACATGACCACAAGCACCGCAACTACTTCGTCTCCCTTCAAATACGAACGTTCGAATCTTAAAAACGTAGATTCTGACTGTTTGCCCCCTACCCGGTCGAGCCTTCCGTGACTCCTTCACCGTGGAGTGCCTCGCGCCCGATCAGAAAGTCAATCGGACGACACGGAGCCGCTGGAACCAACGCGGCGGTCGCAGCAGCAGAACAGGCAGAAACGTGTTTAAGGAGCTTCTCTAACACACATGGATGGGCAAACATTCGAGCATTATGCAGCTTGGGGGCACCACTTATATTTAATCCGCTACGGCCGGCCACCGGAGGTTCCGTCACTGAAAACACCACGACCGGAGGACATCTGGCACCTAAAGATTTAAAACTTAAGTATAGTTACTGGAAGGTTGATGATAGCGGTTGCTCCATCCGTATTATAAAAGTATTTTTAATTTCCCGCCTCCTGTTATATTTCAATTACATTATTTTTTCTAGTAAAATTTACTATATTACCGATATAAAATTTTAATAAGTATAGAAGCTCAAAACAAAATGTAAGTTAATTTTGAATTTCGATTTCGCGTCAAACTTCGGTCATACCGCAGAACTGTATGAATGTGGTACATCTTTCAATAAGTTCAAAATGTTTCTTGCTACAAACACCAGTACCTAACCTAATGTTCCCATGAATACTTAGACGAATAAATAATACTATAATTATATTGGTACACGTATACGTAATTACCGATGAGGTAAAGTCAGATATTTTAAAAGTTTAAAATGATATATCTTTAGCATGGTGGGCTAAAAAAACGCGTGGAAGGGAGTCGAGAGGAGATATTAATACGCTAAAAACCAATTGCATCATTTCATCGTCTTATCTGCTAGCACCCCAGGTGGGTAGTAAGGACGAGCCCAAGGTCGCACAACCCTATTCAAAGCCCTTGTGGGACGACGCGAGGAGAATGCTGACCTCCGCAAAAGAGGGAGAAACGTTATCCCTTTCATCAAGACGCCTAAAAGGATGCTGCGTGTACTGGGAGGCTTGGGTATCCCCCTCCTAAAAAGCCCTTTTCGGACAGTTCCCTAGGACTAATTCACATATTACAGAACTTAAAATATAATGACGGAGAATAAACAACTTAGGATATAGCAATTAAACATAAAGAAAGGCATAAAGAATTTCAGCTTGTTGCTAAATATTGCCTTCTGTAGCTCCAGGTAATTATTATCACTATTCAGGTAAAGTTTGCGCAAAACCGTAGCATTAAAAATTTACCTGAATCTATTCAGCTAATGTCTGTCCTAACATTGGATGGGTATTTTTAATAAAATATTGATGATAGATGTGATTGAAGGGATTAAGAGCGGCTCTTATCAGGCCAAATGCCTCGAGTTAGTATCCAGTACATGGGATAGGTTCCAGACAAGACTCACGGGAGTGCTACGTACAGCGGTAGAATTCGTAAAAAATTGTATTGATAAAATGAATAGCTTTTCTACCATGTTTGCAGATATGGCTTGGAAATAGGAAAAAAAATTCAATGGTGGATCAAAATTATTGTTAAAACCGAAGACAGTTGGAGAGGGTAAGTGAACATTCCAAGTTAAAATACTCGTAGATCAAATTATATTTGCCGATGGTGCTACGAGTTAGAACGTCACATATTTTAATGTATCACTTCTTCCTTTCGAAAGGGAATAATGAGAGAAAAGACAATTGAGACAACGCAGGAATAAAATTTGAATGCATGCAATGTCCTTTTTGTAAAAAAAAAAACATTTAAACTGGTGTAAGACAAAAAAGTTAGTAAACAAGAGTGAATTTTCATTTGAGACACTAATGGATTTATAAATGTAAGATGCAGAAATGATCAGGGAGAAAGAGTAAGAAGGACATTTCAGAGTGATTAGTTCGTGAAGAGAGATTTCATTCGAACCAAACATCAATGAAATATTTCATTGAAATCAATAACCGGGTGCTGCTTACGAGTCCCCATTGGGAAAGCCAATCTCCAATTACAGCAGCAAATTTGCAAAATTTTGCCACAGTAAATTAAGAGGTGAAGTACTTAAATTGGATGAAATATTTACCTTGATTATTCTATAAATGCCACATTGAGAGAGGTGATACTAAAATAGTTAATGGGGATGAAAAACCTTCATGTCCAAACACACCATAACACTAAAAAGGTAATGCTCACGACACTGTACTATCGTGTGTATGACCATGTAGTTTAGGCTTGCCAGCATAGTTCGCGATGCCCAGTGTAGATTTCGAGAGCTTGCAAGTCGCCCAAATTTGGGCGTCTAAATCTACCTGACGCAACAGCTCGATAAGATACAAAACTATCCTTTAGAAAGTATTTAACATCCTTCTTTCAACTGAAAGTAAATTTTATCATGATATTGAAATTCAATTTTTTGTAAATGGCTGATCCGACCCACTGCACTGCTGTGTAATTCTCAGTCCTCATGTCTATACATTTCCTTCTTATTTACACTCTAATTCTACGTGTGAAACGCAATATCACCGCTAGATTTTTCCGAAGGTTTTCCTTTATACTTGATTGAAATATGATCTTTCGGGTGACACGGGACTCGCGGTACGTTAGAACGAAAACAGAGTTTATCTCATAGAAAAGCAAATGGCATATCCCAATAACATTGACGTTCAATCGCGAAGATCGGTATTGGTTAATGATTGAAACATAAATAGTCAGCAACAATACTTTTTAATAGAAAATAATTAAAAATAAACTCGATTATGGCCACCACTCATTGGATTATATTAAGAGGATAGTGAAACCATGTATCCAAAATTTTGAAACTTGACATGTGAAATGTCTCTGATGTCGTGGAGGAATTATCCCGGAAGTGCAGACTCATTTAATAGACTTGGAATCTAAAACAGAAATGTCAAGAGGCTGTTTTTCTCCATAAGATTAGCAGTTTGCTATTTAAAAGAATAATTTCTTAAGCAACACAAACTTTACGATGCTAGCGCCTATTGGACGTCGAAGATGTGTTAGGCCTGACTGAAATGTAGGTGAGCTGTGAGAAGTGGCCAATATCCTACTTCCTCTTCCTTCTTGGCTAATATCGTGGCAAGGTGTTTGATGATTCTCTCGGTGTCAAAACTGATGACAGTATTTTTCATAATTTTATTTTGGCTCCCTCTAAACTATTAATAACACGATTTTGATTGATGGCACTTATCGTTTCACAATTTAAAAAACATTTAAATTACCTCCGAATAGAAGAAATTTTTTTAACATGTATCTGATGATACTGTAAATGTATCTGAAATAAAGTTCAGTCTCCTTGGTTAACTTGATTAACTTTAAATTGAGACCAGCCATGGATAAGCAAGTGACTGAGAATGCGATTGCTGGGGATTGGCTCTTGTGCAACTGGGTCATGACCTCCAGTGTAAATATCGTCCTGGAAAAAAACTACTTAACGGACTTGAAGTAGGCAAGACAGGTTACAGGCTTATGATTTGGAGAATACTGGTAGTAACTTTGAAGTTTGATCGCACTATCAATTATCGAGAAGAACGTGCGATAAAGAAGTAAAAATCTCGTAAACATGAATAGTAAACACCGAGAATCCAATACGAATGAGCTTTATTTAGCGCAGAAAATAGGGTGCAAATAAAAAGATGTCGGACGGATATAAATCACCATTTAGATTCAATTCTCACAATCAAGTTGATTGAACAAAATATTCCGAAGTGTAAACACCCAGCGGAAAGAGTACACAACCAAATCACGCATCGAGTGAAGGAAAGCATGCAAGGCCAAATTTCCCAGGCAATCCAATTCATCGGTCCTTGAAGCGTGACGTATTAGTTACACTCTGAGCATCGAAAGTTTTCGATGAGAAGAAAGATATTCTGTAAAATAAACTATGAAAAGAACAACTGTTCAAGTACTACGGTTTTATTGATTTTTTTACTGGGAAGTTTTTCGTCGTTGTATTCGTATGGAACACACAAAAGTTTCAAAAATGATTTCATTCAATATTACTTGCATAAGGAAAAGCAATGCGGCAATGCAATGTGACCTTGGAAGACGTACATCTTTCAATTGCATCTGAGGGCAAATAAATAAATCAAAAATCTGCAAAAAACTTTCTTCAATGGGGTTCGGATCGGTAAGGTTTGCACTGGTTAGGCGATTTAAATAAATTCGAATGTTTTCTGGTCTCTCTCCAATTGAGATATGTTTGATATGACTTAGAAAGAGGAGGATTATTCATACAAAATTCATTGGTTGGCCATTATCTCTGAAAAAATATAAGTAAAGCATAAAGTGCACATGTGATTCAATACAAAAGCTAGGCTATCGAATTAGCAAGACGACTGCTGGATGTTCTCCCACACCCCAATGCACGGGCTCCCTTCGTTCCCCCATAGGAAACTAGGAAGAGGAATGAAACGTTTAAAACTGAGGAGTGGGAGTGCTGCATATTGCAGAACCAAAGGTTGAAATGTTTTTCAAACACATTTCTCCACCTTATGAACTGTATTCGATGCATGATTTCAATCCTTTAAAAAAAATCCGCCTTTTATCCTTTATTGATTTTATTCGGCCATGGCCATCAACCGCTCAGCAGGTATGACCTTTCTGCTCTTCCTTCGGGGTTAATGTTTTTAGAAGCAAGATTAAATAAGGTTCAACTTAATTCCATCAGATGATCAGAGCTTCATGTACATAAAACTAGAGATTATTTCAAAAGCTTCTTCATATCGCTTCCACTGCTATTTTAAGCTCCATGGCTCTATCAACATTTCCTTCACATGGGATGGTATCTTGTTACGGCATTGGAAAGAACAATGAGAGCTTTAAAAAAAATTATTACTGGGGATTATGTTACAACATCACACACATCATAAACTTATCCATTTCTCATTTAACCACAACCTGATTACAATACATCAAGTGAGTTCAAAACACCAATGTGTATCACTCCAAAGTTCAAACTCTTCTCAACTTAACCGTATTTATTCATTGGCGGATGTCTTAGTTTCAACCAAAGCTCTAACGAACCGTAATGGAATATCAATAGACTAAAATTGTGACTTTCCACTTTATAAACCCGACACTTTAGTTTCGTTGACTAAGAGCAATTGATCACATCAGCTCCTCATGTCTCAGATGCCACAACTTATTCTAACAACTCAGAATTTGGTTCGCAGTGAACGCGATTGGGTATGAAGAAAGAATATTTTCAAAACAATTACTATAACCCCTTTCATAATTAGCACTAAAATGGTGAAATCAGCCTCGGCCTTTGTTTTTATGGAATAGCACGTAAATGAGGAAGAAGTTTCCAAATCGAAGGAAAAAAAATTTTTTCCAGCCACTATCGGAATAATGGAGGTGCTAAAATGAAAAAGGGAAAACGAAAACCCCAAGATGGAGACTCTTGAAGATGGGATTTTATGGCACCTTTCTCAACTCTCTTAGTGGTCACCGCTTTCAGGCATTCAACGCTATTCATGCTGTGTGCTGAGTCATCCGTTCATTCATCTGAAGCAAGTATCTATGCACACACAGAAATTTCTCCCTCGGGTAATTCGTATGCATTGCATTATTTTCCGAACAATAGGAATAAAGGGTGACATAATAGTTGGATAAGAGAGTAAACTCACGACAGATAACACCGATTAATACCACCCACAAATCCAAGTCATCCATCAGCAGCCGAACCATCAACTCACAGGACAGTGCGAATGAGTAAGGTTGGTCATACTTAGTTAGGATTGACACCACCTCGCACCAGTAACACCAAGCATAGGCCAGTGAATGGTAAAAAGTTCCCTCAGCCCCAAGAAATAATTTTCTGCAATAAGTAATTAATATAGTATTCATCTCAATGACCCCTAATTATTCAATTTTCATAACCCCTTGAAACGTTTTCTTAGAAGAAGCCAGCTTCATGGTGTTCTTTGATAGCCCGAATGACAGGGAACTGGGAGACTCCGGGACGAATCATGCAGATCAAAAGATATATTTCACGGCGAATGCCCTTTCGAAGCTCCTTTACGTTCAGAGAATTATTAATGTCATTAATAACGTTAAGCATCCAATTTAAAATATTTACACCAATGAAATCCTTTATAAGAGAAACAAAGACACTGAATCGGTTTGATACACAATGAAATCCTCTTCGAGAGGTTTCAAGGAGGGCATGGGTACTTCCAAACTTTTAAAGTAATAAAAGGTCGCATTTTTTAGATGAAAACAAAAATAACAATTGATAAATATCATGTCATGCCTATGTTCATGACAAAATGAATTGAAAAATCATCAGTAATATTAAACTATTTCTGTTGCTACTATGTCAACTATAAGAGTACACATTATAAACGATTAAATACCTACATCGGAGCTCTTAAACGAGCACTTATTTCTCATTCAACTTCGGTGGTTGTCGCGACTGGGGGGAGAGAAAATGCTGATAGTTATTTTTTTATGCATGGCACTGTCTCCCATTTTATCGAAATAGTTCATCCTGAAGTCAGAAGAAATATTTTGAATTATTCCCTCGATGCTGGAATCAATTTCACACATGATTGATGTATTTGCACTAAGGTTGATCTCTCTGTACACCTTCTTGAATGGCCAATATAGCCAGATAATCGCATAATGATAGCAAGTCACTGCGAATCGAACAATTATTTTGCAATAATGAATTGAAATATTTTCTCTATGCGACCAAAGCCACTTGCATAGTCACTTCAAATGCAGGAGATAATTTTTTCTGCGGGCCCAAAAAAATTGGTCCAATAGTCTGGGTGACCGAGTATTTTGCATTGCAATACACCGAAAGATGGTTCGGCGAAAACATTTTAATTTTAACTTATTTTATTTGATTAGAACAACAAAAGAGTACGACAAAAATTAAACAGCCTAGCTTAAACGATAAAAATCGATCTAAGGATTATCAATGGGATAGTTTTAATATTCTTGGAATACGGTGTCCTCGCAAGGTCAAATCACACAAACGCTAAGCGGAAGTATTTCATTATCTGAGAAAGAATTATTTACATAAACGGTTGGGATCGGTGGAATCCCAACAATTGGAGAGGAAAGAAGAGAAGCAGACAGAGGTTAAGAGGCACGACAAGGAAAACAAACACTAAAACAGTGCTGGGTGACATTATTTACAGCAAGGTTAGAAGAATATCTATTTCTTGGCTAGCATTACTTGGGAATGAAGTTTAGTTGGAAAAGAAATACATAAACCATGTCTACTACATTACAGAGAAGACATTTTAATATTGATTGCAGGCTGACTCACTGACAGAGGTAAACATATTGTCTGTTTTGGTTTTGAGAGTGTTGCCTAAGATGTGTTTTCTAACTAAGACCAACCTGCTAATCACATGAAAATTGGATTATGTACTAAAATTATACAACCTACTGTAGCAAAATAAACTAATTAAAAAGAAAACCTATGAGCAAATGCTTGACCATGATAGAGTATACACTTTCTGACATTCATACACCATCTGAATATCTTTGTGCTACCTTCTCCATGACAACAACTGAAAATAATCTTATAGATCAAGAACCAAATTTGAGTTGCAATAGCCATTCATTTAATTCTGAATTGGTGATCCAACATAGAATAATTTCTTGAAATAACATTCCATCAATATCTTAAAATACGTTGACCCAAGTGGAGCAAGTATTGTATATAATATATGTATATAATACCTTATTCCACTAAAGATAAAAACAGAAAACGGAGACAAGGAAATTGACCTCACAAAACGCAATGACTTCACTCGAATCGTTAAAATGCCCATCCACAAGTATATCATTCCCTCCCAATCAACAGTGTACTCAGTATATATTGTCTTACCGTAACTTATTCCCAGCTTTCCTATTCGGACTAGTACAATGCAACTAATCAACTACCTATTCATTGCAGTTGCCTTACCAGCTTCCAAGGGTGCACAAGTTACTAATGAAAGGCCCTTTTCCACTATTAATTAATAATTACCTTGGTTATGAGATAAAAGATGCGTTTCAATGTCCACATAGCATTATGTGGAAATGTATTCATTCATTAGGTCCTGATATTCCTAAAAGTAACGATAAAGCTGGTGGGAAAATTGTTAACAACACTACAACCAGAAATGACTTCGAAGAATCTTTTAATAAATTAATTTAATGAGAATCTGATGAACATACACAAACAGAATTATAAGCATAATTCATTTTAAGTTTGAGTCAAGCAGTTCCATTTTTCGAAACAAGACAAATTTAAAAACACTTTTTTTCACCAACACAAAAGAAACAGAATACATATTCTGAACACCATAAACGATCATTACACCAAATAAAATATCGTATAATTTTTATTCTACAGACATACTATGTATCATAGAGTTAATTTACATAATTTATTAATATATTAGAATAACATCTAAAAACAGTGAACAATATCAGCGACAAAAAAGATACAGAAAGCGTATTTTACATTTTATGGCTGCAACGCCTGTGAGAGCAATATATATTTACAAGAAAGAATTAAACTAAGCAAGACATTTACACATATCACGTTAAAAACTATTACAATTAGTGTTATAACTGGTTTAGTGAAATAGCAGTAAGATAGTATCAAACTTTTCATTATTTACACTGAACAAGCTAAAAAAACGTTAAATAAGGATATATTCATAAAATATCAACAAATTTAGTAATTGTAAATGGGCTCTAAAATTAACTGTAATAAAATAAATACACGATAGTTAATTCAAGCGTACACACAAATCGAAAAAAAAGAGAAAACGCATGAACACCCAGTGTGAAATATAATTTGATCAGTATCAATAAATAGTATTTCGAAAAAGAACAAAATCAAAACATAGCCTGAATCTTTAAATTTGTAGAGACATTAAATACGATGTTATTCCATATTTAAACGCATGAAACAGTGCATAACGAAAAAGATAAACATGAGAAATGACAACGTAAACTACGGGCAAGCTCATGCTCTCATTTATTTCATTGGCTTCATCGAACTAAGAATATGCACCATTAGCAACTCCGATTAATGCTAGCGTATCACAGGTATGCAAACAACAACAAGCCACGTAAATCATGTTCGTGGACAAGAAAACCACTATATCCGATGTGAAAAAATTAAAAAAGGTAAAATAATTTCAACGGACAACGCCCACCGCCATATGAATGCCAAATATTATTACTGCCACAGAAGAGCGAAACCCAATCATCACCAGCATTATTCAAAACAACTCACCTTTTCGTCAAACAAGATGAAAATGCTGCCCAGCGAGAATTATCGTGTGATTCACGCCGACATTTGGGAGATAACAACAAGACACACCTTCGCCATGTTATCTAGTCCACGCCACTTGGAAAAGCGATATCATTGTGCCCTTTTCTTCCGGAAAAAAATAATCCTTCACCTCTTGTCTACCACCGTTTCGCAGGGCAGGCCACGTCTGCTTTTCGAACACTGGCGACACCAAACCCGCTGAGTTAAGAAACCTTCCGTAAGTTCAGAAAACTCTTCAAAGCCTGTTTCATTCCCTAGAAACAGTCTTCTAGATGATAACCATGCATTTGCACACACACTCAGTATGGCCGTCCGCGAAGTACGCCTCCCCCACTCTTCCAATTCCCTACAGATAAAAATTTTCAAACAAACGAATGGCGTCGCCCGCTTTGTCCGCTCGCTTCGTGGAGGAAGTCAGTCTCGCTCGCTCGCTCGAGAGGCAGGGAGGGAGAGAATGAAAGAGGTCCTACCCCCTCCTCGCCCCCCACCCCCGTCAAACCTCTTCCCGCCACAAGATGGTGGATGTTTTCGTCCGCTTTCCGGAGGCAGAAAAAAATGACAAGAAAGTCCCGAGGATATTTCTTCGGAGCGGAGAACTCTTTCCTTTTTCCCTCCCCTCCCTCTAACCCGTTTGGGAATTAGGTGGCATGCTCAAATATTACACTACCCCCTGTTCTTTTTTTAGGTAACAAAAAACCTTCCTCAAGGATCAAGAAATACTGCCACCTCTTTTTATTTTGATAATTTCCACCGAACTGACGCGAAAAGAACACATTCCCCAACTGGGAGGGCCTAGCTGTCGACTCGACACACACAACCCACACTTACACACAGGCTTGCGTGTGCTCGTTGGCTTGGGGTCGAAGGGGGGAGGGGGTTA
>LYUA01000627.1:82596-105529 GCA_002093875.1 Calopteryx splendens
ATGACACGAACATTACGCATTCAAATCGTAAACAAACAAACGACAAACAGTCACATGCAGCGATAAAAGAGAAACACGTCATTAATCGGGCGCACGGATTTCAGCTTAAAAAGGCAAAACAATGTATTTATAAACGTACTATGAAGCGCTAGAAATAACGGTGGTGTCGTTTTTAAGTGGAAAATGAATAGCTCATACAATTCGAATAACATGAAAGTTATTTTCATTATTGACATATTTCCTAAGTAAGTAAATTCGATAAGGAAGTGTGGCGTCTGATTTTGTTTTACTTCAGGAAGCTTATTTATCAGTAAGTTTTACTTTGTAAAAGTAAATTGCATTTATACTTAATATTTTTAGTAAAATACTTTCTTTTGACATTTAGGTATCACAATGGAAAGTCGAGGTAGAGCACCACCCGCTCTGGGGAAAATATTAGATCTTGATGAAGCTTTAACAGAAAAATTCTGCCGATACAGTCAGCATATACCTCCTATGAGATTGTTGAAAAGTTACTCAAAATCACTTGAGGTGGGTCCTGAACATGTGTTTACTTCATTTCCGTGCTGCAATATGTATTTAAATTTAATTTGTTTCAGAGGTAAATTGATTTCTATCGGCATAATTTATTGCTTAACTTTAAGGAGATAGTACAACGTTAAAATTATATTTTTCAGCCAAATAGTATGTCTCGTTTTAGGTATCATGTCATGGCATTCCCTGGTTTACATGTGTAATTCTAATGATCGTCACATCATCTAGTCCAGCATGGCACCAACTTCAAGTCAACTTGCTGTTTGGTAAGAAATGAGGATACCCTTTTTTGCAAAGAGCGCATCAATTTAAATTCAGTGAGATATCACTTCTGGATGCTTACGACCTGTTGGGCTTGATAAATATTAGTTTTGGACTACAGTTTAATTTTTAAATAGTTGTGATGGCATGTGTGGCTACCGATGACTTTGGTAACTTAATTTTTCCTCGCATCCTCAGATTAAGTATAACATCTTTAGGAGTGAGTAATACTGCATTTATAAGAAGTTATAAATTACATGAAGATTAATTAAGTGCCAATGAAATAGCAGATACTACGCATGTTTTTCATTGACGTCTCCACACAAACCCACAAGTTTTAAACGATGTAATGATAATAAATATATGTAATTTCTTTGTGGTGCACTTTTCTGCTAACAAAGTTATATGTGATATAAGGGGATGAAAATGGTGGCAATAAAACGGTGTCATAATTACATTAATCCCATGGGCATAATGTGCACACAATTTTGTGTCATTGCTGACGATATATTCTCATATTGTGATAACTTGTGTATACTTTACGAATATTATTACTATTAAAGTATACATTAGATAAATGTAAATTTATCACAATGAAGTCAAGGTATTTAACCATATTTCATTTAAAATCATTTTGTGATAAAAATTGCTTCAAAGAATTTTCCCTTTTCTAGTAACAGGCCATTTACTTCTTTATAGGTTTATTGGTCGATGTCATCCTAGTCGCCCTTATTAAGGCATATGTGAGAAGGCGAAGACCCTTGAAGAACCGTGGGGACATGTTTGCAACTTTCAGTATTGATAATTTTTCCTTCCCCTCAGGTCATGCATCAAGAGCTGTTATGGTGGCTTATTTTTTTACCATGTTATGCCCCTTACCATCATTCTGTTTTTTCCCATTGCTCATGTGGGCAATTTCTGTGTGTTTGTCTAGAATATTATTGAACCGACATTATCTCATTGATGTTTTAGGTGGTATTGTTCTTGGATATGTTGAAGGGGTGATTTTGAGTATCTTATGGTTGAGTGAAGGCTTATCATGCTACTTGATTTCCTGGATGTCTGACACTACGTTTGATGAAGCCTAAGATTTCTAAAAAAAAGTCTGGAATGTCAATTATTGTTCTGAGGTAGATCATGAATTTATGAAGAAATTTAGTATATGATATGACCATGAAAATGAATGTGTGCCAATTGATCAATAAAGTATGTGAATGTACGGAACTTTTTCATTACAGCAATTTGTTAGTGTTATTTTTAGTTGCAAATACTGGTATCATGGGGAATATTCAATAGTATTATCTATGCATGTTGATTTGAATGGTGAAGAAGAGGTTAACAATCAATACCCCATTGACTCAAATACCTCTTCCATCCAATCCTCACTGAAATTTTCACTTATTTTCTTCCTGTAAGATATCATTCTACGCTTTTCTCGCTCTCTCTTCTTCCTATTTTTGCTATGCCTTTCTCTCACAATTCTCCAACGTTCTCTTATACTTTTCCCTCAAGGCGAAGTTCCAGAATCACACAGTGCTATTCTCCATATGAGCATTTTCAGTGTGTTATTGTGCATCTTTGTCACCAACCCCTTTTTGGAAATGATTTTTTCTGCCAATCCTTTTCCAAATGCACTTGGCATTCTACTTGTGTTCTATTTCCTGAGGACCTGTTATTTGTTTTTTTCTTCATCTTATGATTCTCCCTGTAATTCACTCATTGTCTTGGCTGGCTGGCTAACTACACCAGATTATCAGCCACATGATGATTTCCCCTTTCTGAGCACTTGCTGTCATCATCTAGAAGCCATTTTCCCTCTTCCTAATGATTTGTAACTATATTGTGTGTGCGATATTGGTTATGATCCTACAAATTAGTTATTGACCTGGAAGTAAATGGAATTCATAAATGACATTGATCTGGTTATGTAGTTAAAGTAACAGACATATGATGTAGTCTTTAACCTACCCCACTTACATTTATAGGGCTCATTATGGTAGTTCTATCCTTGGCACCATTACACAAGGCATGGTGAAGTTTTAGTGGATATAATAATAAAAGCTAATTAATCAATTTACTAAAGTGAGAATCACAGTGATCAATATAATTATGCTATGCCTTCTTGCTTACAATTTTCCTGATAACTTCTAAAGAAATGTTCGACCTAATCTAGACTTTTTCAGGCATCAATTGCAGCATTTTATGAATCAGTATTGATAAGAGATTTTTATGGCCACAAAAACTGTTAGCAAAGTTTATTGCTAGTGTTTGAATACTTTTTACATGCCTAAATAGGGTTTTAGAAAAGTATTTTATTATCACCCAAACATCAGGAAAAAATTACTTACTCATAAAATTGAAAATCCTCAATCTCAATAATTTCATTAATATGCAACATTTGCTCCAGAATTATAAGATGCGGTTTGTATCTCACCAACAAATGTATGCAATAAATCAAAGGAGAAGACAATAGTGTATCTACTAAAGAAACTGATCCTTCTCAGGTAAAATATCCTGGATATCACTTCAGATCTCTGGGCATGAATTACTTAAGTGTATCAGGCAAGAGTCGTACAGAATTTGGAATGTTGCACTGTGTCATGTTAGGCCCGCAGAACTCTAGAAAACCTGAAAGTGGAAGGGCCAAGTTATTTTGGAAGTTATTGAAATAAAATGATTGGGTAAGGAGACTTTCAGATCATCTTCCAAGGGACAGAGAAGGCATGAGCTATTGGCTGTGAGTGACACAAGAGTTGAGTCCAATATCCAATAAAAACCTTTTTAATGCTCGTATATCGATATTTTGACCAAAAAAGGTGACCATCATCGGGGAGATTGGGATGAGAACTGTGGTGATGGACTGTCCTACGTAAAGTGAGATTTAAAAAAATAGAGCTTTAAAATTTTTTTACTGACTATAGGATTCATTTGTGTTATCTAAGGGACAAAATGGAATTTCAGGAGCAGAAGTAATGCATACAAAGGTGGTTCAGATGCATGAACACGGACGAGGAGGAAGTAGTCATTCAATCAGATATTATGTGGCTGGATAAATAAAGGTATTTACAGAGAATTCGGGATAATTACTGGAAGTAACAGCTTTAAGAAGGAAAACTGTCAAAAGAACCCTGGATTGCATTAAGTACTGAAACTAAGTGAACAGATAAGAAAATATGATTGCACAAAAAGTGAACAAGGGCAGAAGCATAAAAATGAATATTAACTTGAAGGTAAGAAGAACTAGGAAAGAGAGGATGTATATTATGTCAAAAAAACCACAATAATGAACCCAGAGGTCAGCCTTGTAGAGCTCACCAAATACAAAGCCCAACGACATGTGAAATTCACACATCAGGGTAGGGGGTCTAGTTCCTTTCTCTGTGCCACTTAAAGTTTCTCAGGATGACCTGGTACCCAAAAACTCACGGAGCTTGCGTGATGCTGAAGGTGTCCAGAGGCATCACCTGGAATGGAACTAGGGCCCTCGAGTTAGCTCGCAAGCTTAGCTCTCAACCCACTGGACTACCACACCCCCTAGTTATGCCGATATGAGAAAAAAAAACCACTGGGAGAGGGAGAAACAATTTCAAGGAACACAAAGCAAAATTCAACACTATTAGATGATAATGGTGGAATTTTAATTGAAGAGAGAAAAAACATACCGGAACAAATATAAAAAGAAAGGAACAGAATTACACTGTTGATGGTATCGCTGTCACTGTTGGAAACGATTCATCATTGAAAGACAAAGCAACTTTATTTTTCCACAAACTTTATTCAGCACAACCTGTTCACCTGAAGATGAGAACTGTCAAAACTCAGGTTGTGCTGTATAAAGTTTGTGGAAAAATAAAGTTGTTTTGTCTTTCACTGTTGATGATGTTAATAGTATCTACTAGCAACCCATTAAGTGGATGTTTTTTATGAGAAGGAATTGAGAGGTCTGATTTGGTAAAGTCGAGGAGGTTTCCAGGATAATGTCTATTGATGGAATGGCCAATTAGGTAATTATAAACTGTGCTGCTTACTGAATTTTGGCAATTTTATTGTGCTGAGCAATTGCACAAGGTATGCAGGCCCCATAGGGAAAGGATAGAGCATGGAAGAGTCCAGTATTGGGTGGTATATAGAAGCTGTATGATTTTCCTATTCACCAGGATATACACACGGGCCTCTCGCTGGAAGGAGTATGGAAAATATCATTAAAATATTACTGTAGCATTTTTTTACAGTCAGCACACTTACTGGTGTTTATTTTGGCTCTTACACGAGATCATTTTACACTAAAGTCATGGAGGCCCTGAGGATGACTCACCAATTTTGGAAACATACTACCTTGTTAAGTTTTAAGTAGTGAAGAAAATTATTTATTGATTTCTGATCAGCAAATAGCCAGCCTGAGATTTCAGTCTTAAATTTAATACCAAATGAAGCATTGGCAATTAGGACACAAGCACCCACTCCCTCAAATAGTAGATTTTTCCTGCAGAACAGCATTCTGAATTATCTTGCAATTGCACCAAATGTAAAAATGGCCTTTTTAAATGGGAACCTTATACAATAATCACTCAAGAATAGCATTCTTCCACATATCTTCAATCACATACAAATGATCAGAATGCAAATGGCACTGCCATTGATTAGCAGTATTTTCTGCTCTTTGCGTCCCTCTCATTTTAATTTATTTACAAAGAGAAACTTGTACTTGGTCAATACATAGAACAATAAGAGAGTTGTAAACTCAGTACTCAGCCAAAACATTAAATCAGGGTTCTAATAGTTTACAAAAGATATTACAAAATTCTCCCCAGCTTATTGAATCCAGATGCAAAATAAAAGCATTCTGACCAAAAATTTAGGCCCCTTCCACAGGAGTAACTTACCTAGGAGGTTGCTTAAGATAGTTTAAAGCAATACCTAAATACCTTGGGGGACATAGAATTTTGAATTTGAGTGAAGTACTTACAGCACAATGACAACTAAATGAGATCCTGATACAACGCTTTGATAAATTTGCCCTTTTTGTATTTTTTTCCAGTCATGAGGCTTTCCCAATCGATTGGAGACATCAGCAAGCTATATATCCAGCTTACATTAGCAAGAGCACTTCAGTTTTTTCCTGAATCAGGATCAAAGGATTATATATTTTTTAAGCAGTATAGGTGCATATTTAGAGGGAAGAGAATTCTGTCTAAAAAATTAATAATTTTTATTACTTATGAACGTGGTTAAATAATTAGTAACCAGTTGTCATGTATTCGCTAAGACATGGATTGGAGAGCAGAATAAAGTTTGGACTATTATTTGCATCTTTCAATATGATAAAAGTCCCAAGTATTATCACCCACAGAACTGAAAAATATTTAATCCACTTTGTCAGATGTTTTTAATCTGCAGACTAAGACTGGCTGGACTATTAAAAATTCAGGTTATAAATATTGGCCATGACACATTGAAAGTGCATTGTAGAAACCAAACTAGACTTAGAATAAGGTGTACTGTTCAAATATTATTACTGGTTTAAAAAATAAAATAAAAGATCAATTTGTTTTCAGAATTTAATTACAGTTTTAAGTATTATAGGGAAAAGTGAGTAGATTATTGGGATGGTAGGATATTACACCATGAAAACCTAGGTTAAGCCATCTGTAGCACCACCAAGCTGCCATCATATTAATACTTTAAATCTGCTTGGAAAGTTTACTTTCTCTTTTACATGCACATACATAAACTACAGATCCACAGTTAACAACATTCATCAAGAATGATATAGATTTTACTTCCAAGCAATTACCCAAGCTCTGATTAGTCATTACTGTACTAAAATGAATCTTCATATAATGCCACCTCTTTCCAACTGAACAAAAAAGATCATTATTCCAATGATAACATTTGACAAATAAATTAAATAAAAATAAATATACATGTTTAAAACAATAATTATCTAGGAACATGTTACTTTTCCATGATTAAAGCTTTTTACCATATGGTAATTATTTGTAATAGAGTGCATTTGTAGTGGGTGAAAAAATTAGTTTTAGCGAGGTCATTAGATCTGACAAAGTCATTTTTGGTTTAACATATTACCACACAACTGATGCACACAACAACCAAATTAGGCAACACTAACCTTAGTATAAATTAATAAACTTAACATTAATCACAGTTGAGTATTACTGCATAAATTAAGAATACATATTCATAGAAAGCCATTGAGTTAGAGGATGGTCGAGGTTAAAAATTAATAAATTATAATAAATAAATCTCACACTCTTGGTAACATGATAACTACCTAATGCACTCTGGAATGAGAATTTAAATCACAAATTACAGATAATTAATGCAATATAATTAAAAGTTACTGGGAGAATTTATCCAGATGATGTTGGTCAATGGGGATAATGGAAAAGCTAAATCACCATCAATAGGAATATGATTTACTGGCAATTAGCACACAAACTATAATGTGAAGGTATTAATTTATTGAAACACCAGGCACTTTATTCATGGAGGATTATTAGATGAAAGTAAAATTTTACTTTGTATTATTAATAAAATATTTTATTTTATTTATTCAGGATTTTGATTAGCATAAGTAATAAATATATAGTATATTTTTTACAGAAACATTTGGCATGATTCATTCATGAAATTTTATTGATGTATTTTTAAAAATGACTAGCCCAGCAATATTGATAAAAATCAAATGGCTATATTGCTGTCAGCCAAAAAACTGAATGAAATGCAGCAGGATAAAACTTTCCAACAAGTTTTGGTGTCTAAAGCAATGGAAATAATATAGTTTTCACAACTCAATGGCTTTTAAAAATACTGTGCGTATGAGGAAAATTTAAGTATCATATGGGCTTACTAACAGAATTAAACAACATTTAAATAGCAACTTTAGCACCAAGGAGAATCAATTTTGAAAAATCAGAA
Source organism: Calopteryx splendens (assembly GCA_002093875.1). Lineage (NCBI taxonomy): Eukaryota > Metazoa > Arthropoda > Insecta > Odonata > Calopterygidae > Calopteryx > Calopteryx splendens. Next base: position 90,331 of record LYUA01000627.1, read on the forward strand.
ACTATTGATTCTGAGCTATAACATCATTATAATCACAATTCAGGGCAATAACTAACATCATTTGGAATGATGAAAATTTGGAAAAATCAACTCTTAAGAAAGTAAGTTTTAGATGTTGAACATTAGTCTGGTCTCAAATTGTATAAAAGTAGCAAAATGATTACCAGAATGACCCATGCCTTTATTCAGCATAGGAGTAACTATTGCAATTGGTAAACAAGAGCACAAAAAATTTTCCTTACTCTCATAATCTATTAAATTACCACAACGGCTCATGGTGAAATTTCAAATCTCGCTTTATTACTGCATGAGGATCCGTATCTACCGCTTGCTGGGCACAATTGGCAGCAGAATTGGTGTTAACTAGTTGAATACTCTCAACTTCTTGACTCAGCTTCCGCTCAGGTGTTTTGCACGGTGATGAGGGGAGTTGATTCTCTTGGTTAGAATGGTCCCCATTTGAAGTAGCAGTCAGCTGAGTGTGGCTTTCCTGTTCTATGATGTCATTTTGAGAGGTGGTAATTTTATCAGTGGCTCTTGGAAGCTTTGGTGTATGCTCTCTGCTGGAATGTGGAGTACTTTCCTTGGTAACAATAGAGAGCTGAACGTCTGGCTCCAGTTTGCTGTTTAGCTGGTTTTGAGGCTCTAGGTTAGGAGTGCTGGAAGCCAAGAATTAACCTCACACATGGAGTCATCACAAGATGAACCATATTTATACAGAATGCCATTATTACATTTACTCAATAAATTACATACTCTGATAATATAAATAAAAGGTGAACTATAAAATATATTAAACAGTTAATTAAAGTTGAACTATAAAAAGTATTATACAAAAACTCAAATATAAAAACTGAGGAGTAACTTAAAAAATATGTTTTGGGAAGACTGAAAACTTCGGTAAAGGATAATACACTTCAGTGCCTATTCCAATTCCTCCTTAATATTTACGGCTAAAGAAGAAAATAAAAAAAACAAAAAAGAAAAATAAAAAGTCAAATACAACAAATGTAATAAGATATCCATGATCAAATATAATATACGTACCTCAAAGGTTGATTATTGGCTAAATTTGCAGAATGTTGCAGTATCTGACCAATACTGGATATTGGTCTCTGAGCTAATAATGGAGCCTTCCAGTTAAATTGCTCCGGGATCCTCTGCTTTGGCTCACTTTCACGGCTATATGGAAATATTATTTTGATAAATTTACATAACTTAAACTACCATCAAATGTTAAACTTTAACACAATCCATCACAATGATAAATTTTAGCTGAACATTCTCAAAACCTAAGGATATTTCATCAAAATTGTTTATTCTAAATACAATGACACATCAAAATAATGTTAATAAAATGTTATTATGTTCCAGCCAACCTTTTCACTCATGAAAAATATTCATGCTTGAAAATACATTAGTATGCCAAGCCTAAATATGCGTCTGCGGTTATCTGTCTCAACTCATGCAGTAAAACATTTACTTAGATATAAGTAGAAATAACTATGTTAAAGCAAATTGAATATACCTGCTACTGCTGCAAGATGAATTTGTAATTCCAGCTTTGGGTGAATATACATGCTTAGCTTCAGAAGAATTGTTAGTATTTCGTGTATGTGATGGCGAATCTGCCAAATTTAGGAAAATTAGACAATAAGACCATATTCAAATGAAAACTACAACTCTTTAATATATTTAACTCACCTGATATATACTTAAAAAATATGTCATACACTACAAAATTATTCATTTGAGGTATTATCTCTACCAATCCATAGTGTTTTTTCAGGAAGGAAAGGAATTTTTGTGATGGTCTATCTATTGCCAGCTGTCCTGGAGACAAATTTTCTTTCTGAAATAGAAAAAAAATTAAACTATAGTAGCACTTATTTTTCTATAACATGTAGAATATGGCAATAAAGGTGAACACACCTGAAGCATGTAATCAAATAATTTCTTTCCACAACCCATTCTCTGTTTGCTCTCATGTACATAAAAATCTAATATACATTGTGGCACTATTTCGTGATGAGCTCCACTCTTATCAAATACAAACAACTTCTTTCTTCCAGTTTTTAACATTCCAACAACAGTACCTTTACCACTGATTAAAAATAGAAGTTCATAATTAGTATCACAAAAAAATCGTTGCCAGACAAATTCCAAAAAATTGAGCGTACTTTATAGGCGATCTTTTAAAGACTCACTCTTTTCCATTCTTATCGATCAAGAGATATACTATTTGGTCCGAATTCTTGAGGCGATCTCCAGTTGTAATGGCTACATTCAGACCTTGAGCAGCTGCTGAAGCTTTGCCCATTGCATCCAATATTGTAGAAATATTTTCCTGGCAATTCCTGGGCAGTTAAATAATCGACACGTGTTTAGTGCTATGTAACTTGTGGCAAGGAATTTATTTGAAATTATTATTAAATGTCGGTTCTCTTTAGCAAATCAACAAATAAACCTTAATTGGCAGCCGGTAATAACAACGAATGACGTCAATGCAAAACAGTCAAAATAATATTTAACAACTTACATAATAAATTATAAACAAAATATATTCAGAAATAAGCAACTGAGACCACAAAAGGTAAATTTCGTCACTTAAAATCCCAAAAAAACTTGCAGAGAAAGCGAATCAAGTGGCCACTTCACAATCATGAGAAACTGTAAACTGATAAAAATATAAGTAAATTTCAACAAAAAATAATTCTCAAAACAGCTTACCACACAGTTTTTCTGTCTCCAGTGTAACCCTCTGGCAGTAATGTGTTATCGATCTGGGTGAATTCGTACTGAAGAAAATCATTAACCACAAAAGGAAACTCCATTGTTAACGAGATTACCTAAACTTTTGATCCCAAAAAAACAAAACCTTATGTATAAAGTTTTCCTGCAATGATATATCACATTTGTTCAGGTCTGGGTTTCCTGCTCCATGGTCACCGCGGAACTTAATGATGATCAACTGAAGTCGATTTGTGACGACAGTAACGACTACTGGCGGGTACTGGCGGCTGAAGGAACTAAAATGCTCAACACTGACGTCACGTGAAGAAAAAATGGCGGTGACTTCACCTACTGGCAACGATAAGAACTAATATCACCGCATAGAAAATACCTGCCGTGGCCATGAAAAATTCGAAATAAACGTTTGCAGACCCTCGCACAGTTGTCTATGCTGTTTGTTCAATCGAATAACAAATATTCAAATTGTGCAATAAAAGCGCATTTCTTACCACGGTAGTTTTTTGGTTCCTACACTTTTTGTTTCTCTATTTTTACGGTTTGTTTCTCATGTGTGAAGCTATGTAACGGTTTATGGCTTCCGGTGACTAGGATGTTTTTTCATTCCTTTTGGGATTCGAGTAATGCATCTAGGATAAATCAAGGGATTTATCATTGTTTAACAACAAGAAATAATTTACTTCTATAATCAGGGGACACTTCCCAAGGGAAGAGGAAGTTGATTAAAGGCAATTTGCCCTAATGGCTGGGGAATATTTCAATTTTGACATGAAGGTTATCCCAATATGATACACCATTCCTTACTCGGGCAAATAGTTAACTATATAAATAGTTACAGCACCTTGATAACTTGCAGATTAGCAGCGACCATTCAGCAAGTCCATTGATTAGCCCGAAAAACATCAAACGTGAATTGCTCCATCACTCTATGGATGGCCATATAGAGTCCGACGAATAGGCCTTGTAAAGGAAATGAGATGTTGCAGAACCAAATGCTTTCGAGACTTCCATACGCATTCAAATTTGACAAAGTTTCGGGAAAAGAAGGGCGAGTATCAATTTTAAAACATTTACTATATTTTTGGAAAGAAAAATGATCTGAATACAATTACCTATCTTGATAGATATTCAGCACCTATTCAGTGCATGAAATAACATTTGGACTATAAACTCATGCTTTCCTTGTACTTTGTTAGTAATGCAGCCACATTTTGTTCAACTTAAAAAAAAGAAAAAGGAAGGGGTTTCTTGCCGATTTGCCTGGGATGAGCCAAAGTCACATAAACTTATAAGAACATTTTAGTGGGGGCTCGGGCTCTTATAAAACAATTTCGGCGAAAAAATAAATCCTTAAACAGTATTAAAGGAATTTTTCTTTTATTGATTTTTACGAAATATTTTGGTTACTGATTAAGTTGCACCTAAAGGTCAGCAATCGTTGTTCTAGTCTTACCTGATGAATGGCTATCCAACAGACAGCTCCAAATTACTGAACCTTTTTGTTTTCGTGACTTTTTTATGCCATGGACAGTTTAACCATTAAAAAGTACACGGTTACAGATCAGGAAATTCCTATGACTGAGTTTTAATGCATGCGGGCGGTCCGATGAACAGGTCCAAACAAAGTTGCAAGTCCTCTAAAAAGTCGTAACTGTAATATAGAGCATTCCTTATCGCATCTATTTAACCTGGTAAGTTGACCCGATAAGTGTTGGAATAGCTTTTTTTCGATTTAAGGTGTAAACCACAAGGATTTGCAAATTTACTTGTAGTTTCGAGAAATAGGCCCAAGGTCGTCGTGAGCAAACGGCGCATGCATTAAAATCTCTTCCTTTAATCAGTGGAAGGGACCCACTCATCGAACCGCTCGCATATGCGAAAATCCAGGCTGTCTCTGTATTCAATTATCTACACTGAATTCCACTGCGGTATATATTTTCCAAATACCAAAAAGAAGTGGGATTCCAACATTGTGGCAGAATGGTCGTCCATCCTCGACATAAGGTATACATGACACATCCTCTTACATAATTAGGGGTGAACTACATTCACATTTTTGATCACCAGTATTCCTCCGTTTTAAAACGAGCGGTAATTCTACATTTGATCAAAATCAGTCATTGATTAAAATCAGGAACTATTCCTCGTAAAATTTCGTCTCGGTCGAAATTTTATATCATTCTTTTTATTAATGCATCTGTAACAGAAGGCGCATGCTGGATAAACCCGAATGGAAGTCCTTGAGCTATGCGGACAAACAAGTTAGGAATGTAAATTTTGACATTCGACGAATTAGTAATCATTTCTTAATTGACATGGAAATTACCCACTTTATCGAAAAGTTCTGTTTAGCTTCACACAGCAGGTATATCCAATTGAGACAACAGATGCAACAATATATTAGCTACACTGTGCTCCATGTAATTATATAAAATGCATACATTAAAAAAATAATCATAAATACCTTCATGAAAACAAATGACGACCATGATCGTATTTATTTTAAAAAGTCAGCACCAATTAAGAATTTTATCCGTTTACCTCCCGAAAATCTTGAAGCAACAATCATGTTTCCAATGTGGGGATCCGTTGTCTTTTCAGGTTGCTTCTTCACAAATGCCCACAAATTCCTACAGATGTAATAAAGAAACCATTTCATCATTATATTCCGGAAATTCGCCCTCCGCTGCGTTGTCACTGGTACCTAGAATACTGGCTCCGGCGCTTACTTTTCTCGCCCCAGGTCCTGTGCTTCACCGTTGACAACACTTCATATTAAGTCAGAAATGCTACATTAATAGAATAGTGCAATCTATTCGGGATAATCAGTGAAATAACGTGATTTTTTCTTTTCTTATTCACTTCCCGACAGATCCCATCTCGAATATTCAAGCGCTTACTTTTACAAGTCTTATCAGCTATGGCCACCGTGAGGAGAAGGATGAGTGGGAAACCGTAAGAGGGAATTTTCTGGTGGATTCACCCGAAATGAGAACAGTGTAAATTTTTGGGCCAAACAGGTGGTTGGCCAAGAGCAATTTAATATTTTTTTCCAGGAGACTGGGTTAAATGATACGAAACACAAGGTTTAAGATAATAGGTTTTATTACTTCGTTGCACATAGAAATGCAGCATACAAAAGAATGAGGCTCCCTTTCTTGGCGATGCACCTGACTTACACAAAATGCATTATTCATCTTTCCCAAATCTGTGACCTCCTTAACAAAGACATCAACTTAAGACACCGCACTGACTTAGAAAATGCACAAAGATATGCAGCCGGATAAACACTTTGGTTATTTAGAAACAAAAATTTGACTATTTCCAACGGTGGTGGGTTATTACTGGCTAAGTATCCCCTTAAGCCTTGGGGAGTTGCCTCACGATTTCTGACTAGTCCCATTTATCTGAGAATGACTATACCCCGGCAGTGACATCGCTTTATTGCTAAAGAAAAAACGATCCTTACGACGGCAAAGAAACGAATTCGGCCCCTCTTTGATCCACATTGAAAGCATATTTTCTTAAATACCTAATCATGGGAAATCTCCGCACACAACCTTTTGCGGAGACCTACGAGTGAGAAAAGTTGCTCCACATTAGGAAAAAGGTTCCAGGCTGTAACTCCACAAATGTTAAAATCTGAGAGGAACGGCATTTCACCCGCGCGTGACACATTCTTACATACGATCTTCGCCTCGCAGCGCAGGAAATTTGATTAGGCATACCGAAAGAGAAAACTGTTCATTTAACATAAAAGAATGCATAAATAAAAATTGATTTAATACTGACTTATTATTTATCCCCGCCAACTCCCACTCCCGTGCGATAGTTTGTCCCCGCTTTCTTGCTCTAACCAGATGAGATGAATTTCGAAAGCGTGTCTCCGAGACTTTCAACCCTTGCCTTTGGAATCCGATCTGTTGTAGATTACGATGGGGTTTTCGTCACTCGAATTGACACCCGAGTAGACATACATGTACCTGCTGCTCCAGTGGAGGAAAACGTAAACGAATGACACAAACGCCGCGACGGCATTGAGCAGGCAGGATGTGATTAGGAAAATGAACAGCAGACCCTCGACGTCCTCGCAGGAGAGGTCGCGATAGTAGTAGGTCCGACCGACGGAGTGCATTTGGTACAGCTCCTCGACCTGTGACGCGATCGCGGGGATGTTGGAACAAATGCAGGAGGAGTTAATGGCAGTTGTTTCGGCAGGCAATTTGGTCGACTCGCACGCCATTTTCGAGAGGAAGATCACGTGCAGGAGAGCGAAAACGCTCGCGCACAAGCATGTAACGATCGCCAGGATTGATAGCGTCACGCTGATTACCTGCCGGGGAGAAAGAAAGGAGGGGTTACTGGCGAAAGAGGAAAATTCATACAAACTAAAAAGCGTAATAGTTCGATATTAATAATAACCTGATGGAAATTAGGTCCATGAAGACCGTTGTAAAGTTGCACGGTTCACTGCAATAGTTAGGATTTTTTGTGATTGTTACCATGCTGTTACTTACTAAACAAGTTTTTTTCATACATGGTGATTTCACGTTTCAAAAGTTCTTCTTCACGAAGGAATTCAATAAATATTCTTGAACATTATTCTTATTTGGGAAAAATTACCGTATTTCATCATTTTTTCATTAAATAACGCAAGTATAATTAAAATATTTATGAATTATTTGGTACTTCACTATAGTGGAGGATTAAATTCCGTTAATAACCGTAACTCAACCCTGAAAATGCTTGAACCATCATAGTACCTAAATGGCTTATAGAGAACGCTGCTGACTAGGCTTATATCTTACGAGTGATGGGTAAATTGGAAATTTCTACTTACTAGGTATTGTACCTTGACTGAAAAAATACAGCACCCAAGAGGCATTCCCGGATAGTCCTTACGACAGCAGCACAAGAGGAAGACACCAAAACATCCGCTCAGCAGCAACTAAATAGGAGACACGAGGGATGCACATAAAAATTTAATTTATAGCGGGGCTTGATTAATGTCGGGGTCTGTGAGAGATTTGTGTTAAGGGAAAGCCAAAAGTGACAAGTCTACCATTCGTTGAAAGGGCCGTCGTGTTGATTCTAACAACTCGGGAACTCGGTGCTCCAAAGGTAGACTGCCTCACCCCGACCCCATTAGCTGTTAGTATAAATTTGCTGACAGGTCCCCTCAAGATTCAAAATATATAAATCAAAGAGTGGGCGAGAAACTTGCGTCACCTGCCACGTGAGCATAAATTTAAATATATCGCTCTTTTTAAATGACCGAATGGAATCGCACCTATTTAAATGAGGTTCGTTTATTGGCCAAAAACATGATGAATAGAGCAATATAACCATCCGAAAATGAAACCAATCATGATGTTTACGAATATAACTCTCAATATTGCGCCATTAATTTTAACAATATGATTTAATTTACATGTATCCATTATATTTTATGACTTACAATTCAAAAAACAATATTTTTATCCAAATTTGGAGAATAAATGCATTAATGTCAATAATCTGGCATTAGCGTGAATTTTCACTTCACTAGTAAAAGGAAAGAGATAACAGTGACGTCAGTCAACAACACAGCAAATCGCAATATACCTTCATTTATACAGGAGGCAAGAGTTGTCCTGAGATTTTGTCAAGATGTTAATAATGACCAATGATGGTGCCATCATTCCTGAGAGATAATTAATTATCCATGGGAAAGTATTCGGTTTCAGAATTGAGTGCCTGCACCAAATGGTATTGGCAATAAGTAAAAAAGGAATCAATTTAAATTTACCGTCGTAAAATACAAGTCCGGGTGATGGTGATGTGACTGTGAGACGCCCTGTAACTGCTCATTAATTTCTTTATTTCTTTTAACTGACGCGACGCATCTCGATACACACATATAGCAACGAGACTCTCTTAACTCCATGTACACATACCGATGAAACACTTAACCTACGTCAGGAATTATCCCCAATTTAAGTATCTCAAAAAACATTGGGATTGCTCATTCGCTACCTAACAAAACGCGTTTGCCAACACCACGACGTGTTTATTGTTGAATGAAATGAATCAACGTGCTATCAAAACCTTGCCTTCCAGGATCAGGAAGTCTGTGTTTTCTATGGGAAAATGAATTAAACTCAAAGTCAACTATTCGCACCCCGATTGCTATTACTTAATCACGGGCATACATGATCCTGAGAAAAGATTTAGGCTCGCCAAGGGACTACAGTTGGAAGATTTGTCGTTCTCCATGCGGTGTTATACTTACCGGACCACCACTCCAGGATGGGTTGTCCCTGAGCCTCAGGCTCGGAGTCCAAATCAACATCCATATCCCAAGGGAGAGCAGAGCCAAACCAAACAGCAACTGCAGAAAGACCAGCGCGGTCGCAGCCTTGTGATGACGTAACACCGGCGGCAAGTACTTCCTGGGCACTGAAACAAAAGCATAAACGTTTGCGTTATTCAAAGGGCTTCCACAGATTGAGAGGATCACCAAGAGGAAGAATTCTTGAAAATAGAATAGGGAGGACGGGAGAGTCTCGCGTTTTGGGAAGCTGATGGTATCTGGATTTTTTTATTTCCAATGCATGCTGGAGACTTTTGCGAACAGAGCAAGCCAGTTTTTGTAAGACATTTTAATGTTTGTAAGACTTAAATAAAGGTACACGTACTACTAAACCCGAGATATCCACCGAGGGACAAGTGGATCAGACAACCCGAATAAAATGTCGGATAAAAAAAACACCTCAATGAACTATTTTATAACTCTCCATGGTTAAGTAATAATAGAGGCTGGAGTCCTTACACCACCTGCCGCACGTCCGAAGGATGACTCGCAGGCTATGGTACAGACGTAGGTGCGTAAATTCCAAATAAAACATAATATATGCAACAATCTGCTTAGAGTTATCATGAAAATCATTAGTGAAAAATTTCCAGAATCTTGTGCTTCGGTTCCTGGGCTAGTTTACTAATGTTTTTAAATAGCCGTTTCTAACTGTTTATAAAAAGGGAATACCAATAATTTCCGAGTCGTTGGCAGCAAAATATCGAAGTGCATAACACTTTTCCTGAAGGCGCATAGTTATTGTGTAAAAATTTGGTTCCGTCCAATCGCCACGGTCTATCTTGCCGTGGCATTGGCCGAGCCGAATCCGAAGGCGTAGGTAGTAACTATAACGGCGAGAGTAGCTATTTTTTGGCATTTTCATTTTCGTCTTAAGATTCAACGGATAACCGCAAAAGAAAATTATTTTACTAAACATAATTTTTTTGGTCTGTATACTGAAATGGTGAATAAAATTGAGACATAGGCGGCAGAGAGAACGACCCCCTTCCTTTTCAACCATGTCCACAATGGTTGAAATAAGCGAGTGTAGCTTTCTGTGCCTCTTGTTCCATTTAATACAATATAGGTATTAGCGCTTTCATAGACTCTACTTAATTTACGGACAAGTACGAGGAAAAAGAATCATAAGCCAATGCTGTGTTGGCCTGTGATAAACTAGGACAAACACGAGATTACAGTCTTTTTAGAGATTAAGTCTTACCGTGCAGTATCTCTAATTCACTTGAAATGCGGGAGAGAAGAGCGCAATCTCTTCCTTTCTCGGGTTTTCCAATCTAAAGGTTCCCACGCAGCCTTATAAGAGGTCGTATCCTCTGTATTTCACTATAAATAAAAGCAACTCAAATGCCATGAAATGCGTAGCAATTACCATCCAATTATTTTAAACACCGAACAATGAACTATGAAGCATTCGACCTTTTGGTCGAGGAAAGCTTTTATTTCTTGCTAGTTTTACGGCTCCATTGCGTAATTTTAAGTACATGTTTAAGCTAATGTTTCCCGTTGTTATAACGGAAATTAAACCCATAGCGACAAGGAAATAAATTGAAGCGGCACTTAATGATGGACCCTGATATTAGAATTCAACGCCACGTGAAATTTGTCGACCTTCATCCTATGGTCAATAAAAACTGGGAAACTTAGAAATGGAACATTGAATTGACAGGCGTTGAGAAAAAGAAGGAGATAGGGGAAATAGATTAGAAATTTTGGCGATCGAAAGTAAAATAAAGCTCAGAAGGATACATTAATCGATATACGAAGCCAGATAAATATTCATATAATCATCAGAAATGCATTTGTGATATTTTACACACGAAGTTAATTTCAAAAAGCGCAGCGAAAATATTGAGATTTATTACAGAGCTCGCAGAATAATTAAAAAGCTAATATAAATATTGAATACTGAATCATAACTTTCAGCCTTTTACATAAAAGTATATTAATGCAAATAATCATGAATGCATGCACAATTAAATAAATAAATGTTTTGTTAGCCATACTCTCAATTCCATGGTCGCGAATGAGAATTTAACTATTAATAAAAGTGACAAAGTGGGCACCAATAGGTTCACATTTTTACTTAAATTGTTATTTAATATGACTTTAGAAGTTTTAATAAGAAGAATTCAACTATTATTTTCGACCACGAATCAATAAGGTTGGAAGAGATCGTGGGGAGCAAAATTTTTTCGTTATGTTACGTTTGAAATTATTAGGGTGTCATTTTAATATTCTGAGTTTTTCCTATTCGTTATCCCTCATTTCTCTACGAAGTTGCCGCATCATCAAGAATTCACGCGACTGCCACCGCCATGGTGTCACAGCTTTCTTAAAATTACAAAGCTTCGGGTGACCTTTCCCTCATCTGCTCTCAAACGCTCGAAAGCTTCGGAGACCCATGTCCTTTATCGTTAGAATATCTCCTTTAAGTTACACGGGATAGAGCTTACGATTGACGCATTTTAGCTGCCTCCTCCTCTGCGGTGGAAAGTGGTATTTCGGGACAGAAATCCGTGACAAAGATAAGCAACTCACGATGTGAACAGGGTTTTTCCTGAATGGTATCTGAATATGATTCGTTGCAATGGGGAAATGTAAAATTGTTTACTGTCGACATAAATGTCAACGTACACACGGATGGCTAAAAGAAATGATGCGGATTATGGTGAGTGGAAATGAATTTCCTAAACTGAAGAATGCGAGCTAATTAAGGATGAGGATCTTGATTGCTTTCGAGCGAGACTAGGAAGCATAAGCCGCTATAAAAATTAATTGCACCCGTGGACAAGTGATAAAATGCTTTAAAGCGGGGGTGACACCTCTTAAAAAAATGTCATGGACTCGAATTTAACTACTTCGGGCCAGTGGGAAAAGACTGCCTGTTTCAGCGTCCTCAGCGTTCACATAACGTTCTCGGTCCTCATACTTTGACACAAATGAAAGCGGTCCACTCACCCCAGGATTTTAAAAATAATGGATTTCAAACATAACTCAAAATGTAAGGGTCATTCTAGGGTTGGCGGGGAGCGGCTTCTCGCCAGATGGAATTACGCGAAGTCACTGTCATTCACCGTCAGCCAAAATATTCAGTTACCATCAGGAAAAGCCTGAAGCATGAGATCACGAATGCATAGAGGCCGTACCTTATGCACAGGTTCCTTAAATCTGTTAGGATATTTCTAGCACTTGGGAGTTTATTATTCAAGTTTTCGTTCGAATGGTATCAAGTGAAATGGTGTCCGTTGTTGTCCCCTTCCACCGTAAACGCTGATCTGTTATTTTGCGAAATTTAACAACAATGGATGGCTTTTCATTCGAAACGTTTCGGAAGGGCCGCGCTAGTCAGCGAATGACGATACCGACGAAGGATTAAAATATCACCTTTTGTATTGAGGCAATTTCACGGAAAGTTTGAAATTAGTAGGTGATTTCAATCAAATAATTTTAATGAAAACTTACATTTACCTATCGATTTCACTCGTAAGAAAAAAAGAAAATTATTATATTCTGAAGCGAAAATGAAGTTCTTCAATATATGATCGTCTTAAACAGCAACTGCAAAATGGACAATCAACATTCAAATTGTGCGTTAACATTAAAAAGTTCACGTTATCACGGTAGTGGAAAATTCATTGACTTCCGAGACAATGTACCAAGCGGAATTGCAAAAATGTCATAACAGCTGTAGTACATAACTTTAGGCCCCTATCGATTTTCTTTACACAACAGTGAATCCCTTTCTACGTTTTCGTACTGATCGTAAATGTGAAACACTAAAATTAATTTAACGATAATCGCGGATCACTTTTTCCTGAGCAAATATGACATGGGTTTATGTTCAATAAATAGTCGCACTTTCATTTACGAGTTCCATTTGAAATATATTGCCCTTCGATTTGGCGAACTTAAAGTGAGCCCATCACACGAGAAAGAATCAATCAAAAATGTTGCTTTTATGTCCTCTGGTGTGTTAATTATTCCGTCGACGATATTCTACACTGGGAGCGAAAGCCTCGGAGAAGAAAATCTTTCCTTACGTCCGTTAGTACGGCAATGCCAGCATCCAACATGTCACAGATGTAAAGGGTAAGTACATATTTTTAAGCGACTAGTAATCGCTCTCCAATACTATTCGCTGAGTGAGGACGCAGATTCGCACACTGAGAATCAAATACGTCAAACACTTTGACATTGCGATGAGGAGTGCAGTGGAAATGAAAAAAAAGTACCTTGAGCATCAGAGATCCATAAAAAAATATATTTATCAACAGAATGGCTGCCAAGCACAAAACCTCCTCAAGATCAAATTTCACGAATAATTGTGGACAATATGTAGTGAATGTTATGTAATGTATATCAACGCCCTTTCTCGGGTGAAAATCCTGTAGTACCGGGATCAGCCGTTGGAGGAAATTTCGAAAATTTAAGCCATCCGGGGCGGTATTATGAGCAATGAAAGATAACATGTAGAGGAGGAAGTGTCCAGGAAAAGCTGGTTCCGGAATCAATCTAATACAACCTACTGCTGTGTATTACCGAAAGGAGCATGCGGATGAATCAACACAAACCCATTACCCCGCAAGCTGCCATGTGGCAGGGGGTGTTGGGTCATCAGCCATTAATGACATTGATTGTTATTGTTATTAGCACTCCGCATCTATTCATATTCGGGAAGTTCAAATTTTCGTACGAGTTACTTACTGTTATAGTCGTGAATTGTGCGAGGGAAAAGTGATTCCTTATATCTCAATATTTTCTGCAATCAATCTCTCCCTCCCCTGTCGTGATCTCGTTTAGAATGTTCTTCGGAGGTAAAATTAATCCTTCTGTTTCAGTGTTAAACTCGAATTATTTGTGTCTATCTAACAGTTTAAGTCGTGCATACAATCTTTGTGCTCCCCGTACCTCCAAACCAAGTTACCATTAATAAAGTTACGTCCTGTGGTCGTTCATAAAGATTATTGAAACGGGCAGCTTTCCTCTGTATCCTGTTCAATTCCAAGATTAGCTTCTTCTGACACACTAAGCTTCGCTTAAGTTACGCGATTTTTCGGGTACCAGATCTTCCTCAGAACCTCAGGCGGCACAGGGTAAGTTACTGGCTCCCTAATCCCCTGATGTTTGAATTTCACACATGCCATAGGGCTTAGTAAAATCCTCATTTTTCCTGAATGTGTGAATTACACAAAACGAAGTGGACGCCACCCATACCCTATTGAACCCGATCTCCGCATTGAAGACTCTGGCAGGTTTAGTTTATAAATGAATCATTGGAGTAGCCAGGAAACAACATTCAAGGAACATCCAGATTAATCCTATTCCCGCATATGTAGTTGTAAATCGAGAGTTTACTGTACACAGTTTAAATAAACTAAGCGCTCTTTCTTATAGGTATGTGCTGTTCTCATTTTCCTCATTTCAATTCTTTAATGCTTCCCAAAACTTCAAATCCCTCAGACACATTACTGAATTAATATGTTGTTTTTCATTCCTTCATTATTATTAGGGACTTATTTCATTTAAGAAAAACCTTTTTCTCCAGCTGGAGAGCCAAGAGAGAAGACGAGTGACTTGTTTCGCTATTGAGTAAAGTTCTACGTAACGCCTTTCTCCAAAGCGTTTAATGAGCTGGAAATAGTGAACAATGAGGGGACCTTCCTTGTCGGCGGAGGACGTTCCTCCACGCCTCCGCAATCGCGCCCGGGCGATATTCGTCCCGACACGGGAAAGGCGTCCCGGAATCGATAAAATACAACCCCCATACTTATAAATGTGCCGGGCTTGCATTTCCCCATCTCATGGCATTGTTATTTTCCACGGGATTCCGCGTCTCCTGCGATACTTGACGAGCGACGTCCCCGAGGTGTTTTGTGTGTTTCCCATACGGGACCGCAGATAGGAGGAGGGGCGTAAGGGGGCATAGGGGACAAGTGGGCACGGCGACGCGAAGATCCGCTGGAGGGGGCTCGAGAGAGTGGGAAGGGGATGGCGGTGTGTTCCCCGACCTCCGTTGATTGGAACAATGGAGCGAAGAAGTGCCGCAGCGAAATTCGCGTGCTCGGCTGTATAACGGCGATTCGGGGGGGTGGG
>LYUA01000627.1:204648-217831 GCA_002093875.1 Calopteryx splendens
AAAATCATTCGCCTGAACCGGGAATAGGGGATCCGGGTCGAACTTTTACACTGTGAATTTTTCGCATGTGTAGTAAAAGGCATTAAAACTATGCTAAATTTATTACCATGGCAAAAAAGGTAGAGCAGCTAGGGCAGAAGTACGCAATTTTATTAACTACTCCTTAGTGCCAAAAAGTATACATATATTTAATATATATGAATAATTTTTATTTTTAGAAATATATATTTCATTTAAAATATGTTGTGGCTCTTAGGAGATTCATTTTTGTATACTTATTAAATATCAAGCTCACCGCATTAAAATTTTAACATGCGATAACTTTTGGAGGGTTGGGTTAAGGGATTTTGAGGCGCAGGATTAGGCTCGAGGTCAGAAGGCACGGCAGGCACTAGGCTAGGAAACAAAACGTTCTTACTCTAATTCAGACACTTTCACTGCGTGCCTGATATTATGCATATTATTTAAAAGACAGGAGAATCTGTGGTAACTCAGTTTCCATTCCTCGGCAACTTCCCATATAGAGTTTACAGAATACATTTCACAAGGGTGTAACAGCGAGTCTCGGTCATTGCCAGTCTTAAACTCATGTCCTTCACTTACATGACTGACGCATCCCTCGGCGTGGGGGACGTTTTTTTTGGGCTCAGGGAAAGAGATCGCCACGGAGGGTGGCGGGGACATTTGAGATTATTAATGAGATCGAGACAACCAGTATCAATCTCAAGACGGCGTCAATAGGCCTTCGCGGAATTTAAGAGACCTTCGCTCAGTTATTCACTATCTGATCGAGGAGGACCAAAAGTCATTCGGTTCACGCTCGGATATTTCATAGAAATCGTAAGATTCACGCATGATTTTGGGCGATATCTCTTAAAATGCGTGATCACTCGTAAATAAATCCTGAGTCTCGTCCAATTTTGCATTAGGTGACCATTAGGAAAATACATTCAGGGTTTGGAAGAGGGACGCTTGAAGCCCAAAATATTGCACTGACTCACTCTCTTTGCCCCTTTTCTCTTACTCACACATTTCGTCTTCCATGAATTATTATTCATTTTTTTAAATTTATTTCTGCGTGTGAGATTGAGTGAGGGCATCGATTTTTACTTTTTTTTCAGTGTTTTCACCTTTTAACCCTTTTTAACCGGATGTGAACGCGATCTATATTTCATTACCTAGTCCAAGAATTTTTAAAATTATCGTCATGGGTGGAAAAGTATTCATTATATACACCACCGCAACCAGACCGTGTAACTATTTTTCCTTCGCTCTCTCTCTCACTGTTGTATGTTTTCCCTGTGTTTTCCTCAAAATTATTTAGGCAAGTGGTAACCAACTTTATGCGTTAACTGAATGGTCTTTCAGAAAATTATGTGCATCAGAGTACATATTGATTCGGCAGGAGAGTTTAATATCCCATAGTGACAGCTCAATGGGTTTAAAGAAATACTGCCAATCCATACTCACTCCAGTTAATGAAAAGCAATGCTTCAGAGTGAGGCTAGCGTGTGTTGACGATCTCCATCTCAAGGTGACAAGCACTATTTCCAAGAAGGCCTGTCGGCGTAGTCGCGGAGCGAGTTAATGCTCCTTTCCTCTCTCCGAGAACTGCAATGATTCAGCCGTTAAGATTCGCGAAGTCCTTCAACATGAGGATTCAACCAGATGCTTAATCACAGTAGTCAACCTAAAGGTTCATTTCGAAAGACATACAAAGTGAAGCCTGAAGTCATCGAGTTTCACCCAAAGTTTGTCTTCATAGGTGAGGATAGAGATCATCACCTAGTACTAAGCACTACGATTGGTGTGCGGATTTCACATATTCAGGGTAGGGGGATTAGTTTTTTTTCCTTTGCCAGTAAGATCTGGTACCATAGAAACCTAAAAGTTTTGGTTAAGGTTTTGATGGCGTGCGTAGACGATCCACACAGATTTGAACCCGGGCCCTCAGTTCAGCAATCGAACTGAGAATCGAAGACAACACTAAATTTAGTTTATTAAAAAAATACCAATTCACTTGGTACTAACCACTTCTAATTACGGAAATGCATCGTTAGTAAAGTTTCGTTATGCAAGTATTAATTATGTAAACATCACCTTTATTACAGTTCTCATTAGTAATTATTGCATCCTTTTTTAAGCGCTTTATTTTTTTCCATTTAAATAAAAACCCAATACATATGTACTTGCCTTGAACATTTTAATGCACTCATATATATGCAATAAATAATTAAATTCCTCATATATTCTAGCAATACCCCATTCACTTAGTATTTCTTTTGCCTATCAATAGCTTTAAAATATTATTCAAAATTCTCTTTCTGTTCGGTACATGCCTTTAATACGAATTTCACGAGGATAGTATGAAATCCTTACACTTTTCGAAAGCATATTATAAAAACTTTTATATCGTATTATTTGCTGCAATTTGAATTGCATTCGTTATTGACTCCAATTTCATGACAATGTTGAATCACTTGTATAGCAATTACTTAAGCGCAAACATTGCCTACTCATTGCCAGTTGAGATCATCCCAATATCAGTACGAACAGATTCCGTCATGATTCCTGTGGCTCGACTATGTCCTTAGCTGTGAAAAGGGCGAGACGGACGTCGTTACCATGGAACCGTGCGTCGTGGGAATGACGGCGGGTCAGAAGAAACGATTACGCACAGGTGAGAACAGTTTTCCTCACCTTTCCGCCGTCACAACGAATGACGCTGGAAGTATTTGATGAGAAGCGTGATGAGGTAAAGGTAAATATATATGTGTTAATAACTGCAGAGATTTGTTTGTCAATAACGTTCATAGTTTTATGTCAATAAATGTCGAGTTTAAATAGCCAAATGTGTTCAACTACTTGTACACTATAACATATGAAATGTATTAGGAACGACCACGATTTATATTAACATTATTTCCACCTATTTACATAAATAAGAAATTTAAAGACTTACAGGTATGTCAAAATCGTATGCATGTAATTTTATTATAATTAAATCAATAATTTAATATGCAAAGGTAATTACAATGCGAAAAAATACCGCTCTACACAAGTTGGTGTGCAGCATTCTTGTCTGCGTAACGCGTTTTTAATTAAAATTCTTATTTAATGAGCAATTACAAAGTAAAAATAGGAAAAACTCAGCACGCAAGGCTAACGTAAAGCTTTCCTTGAGTGATAAAAATATATTTCCTAATTATCTTTAAATGATAGAATATAGGACCTACCTAAAAATCATTATTCCAAGAAAGAAAAGATACAGAGGAAAGCAGCCCGTTTCGTTAAAAACCTTTAATGAGATAATCCAGAGGATCGCGCAATCAATACCTGAATTGGGAATAACTTGAGAATCAAAGACTCAAAGCTAATTTTAGTTCACTAAAAAAATACCGATCGTGAGATTTGAATGCGACAGAGAGGAAGAAATCCAATCCGCACACTACAGAGGTAAGTCGGGCAAAGATGATAAAATTGGAGACATATCGAACTGATAGAGTCAAGAATTCGTTTTTTCCTCGCACTGTCCACGAACACAACACAAGGAGAGGAAAAATCTAAACACCCATGCCCCCCCATTCCTTCCCTGTTGCACGCCCTGGTGCCCTAACACCTCCTGCGACCACGCCCTAGCGGAGGCTTGCGGGATATTATGTAGGTGTATTTTGAGCTGATAAAATCCATCCAAAATGCAAACCTTAAGAAGTGAGGGACAATCAAGCCGCCAGCATTGGTAACTTAATTCAAATTAGTCAAAAAAACGAAAAAGGCGGTTTCAATTTTCCGATTAAAATTGCTATCACAAAGCGAACAAGTAGGCACGTACACAGGAGCGGTCTATCACGTAAAATTAACTATTATTTCATATTGTCACAGAAATTCATAGCCGCAGCCACATAGCACTTGTCGCGGCGACGATTTATAAGTAATTAGAATGGAGGCAATGTACTTTCTACCATTACTGTTCTGTGAAGGCAAGAAAGGCAGCATAAGAGACCGACTCGCCCTAAAAGAAAAGCATCCTTACATTCGTGAAAGGAGAAATTGGTTGTAATTCTGTGAAGTGCATATTTGAGCATTTTTCTAAAATGAAGTAAGCCTCCATGTAGAATTCGGCGGATTGACCTCAGCGGATCCCTTTAACTACTGCAGAAAGTGAACGATGCTTTTCTATACTCAGAAAAACAAAAAAAATTTGCGAAATAGGTACTATGAAAGAAGTGAGACTGTGAACTTTAGCAATGAGCGCTATAGAGAAAAAAAACTACTGGCGACTGAAAATATCGACCAGTTGGTAGTCAACCACTTTTCTCAGCAGAAAAAATGGATTTGCTTCCAAAAAAATCACTATCATTTCTATAGCTCAAGCATAGTGCATAATAGTAATCTGCTCAATTAAAATTTAAAGTCTTTCCTCTACATTATTGGCATATTTTAACTCTCCTCCCTCCCACCCAAGCCCTACTGCCACTCCCACGCCAAAACTCAGTTGCCACTGACTAAACGTAATTATTCTGTTTTTATGATTAATCCTTTCGCCGGTTACTATAATAGATAAATATATAACAGAAGATTCAGGTAAAAAAAGAAACATGAAAAAGTGTGCAAGTGATGTAGCCAAATGAATGCCTGGACAACGAAATTATATGTAGCGTACCGAAGGTTCCATATATCCTCCGCGAAAACCCAATCTGATCAAGCACTGATTATAACTGTTGTATAGTAATATTGACAATGTAAAAATATAATGCCAACAGGCTTCGACCGATTCGAACAACATAAATTCATAAGAATTCGTAAATAAGAACTTTCTGCAGGTGTATTTTATTTTTACAGCGTTTTGAAAAAGTAAGCGTACAGAAATATTTAAACACTCGGTATTCTCGGATAAAAAAGTATCTTCGATAAATGAAAATTATGAAAAAAAATAATTTCTCGAGAATTCTCGAACCCTATAACGAGTTAGAACTGTCGCGTCACAGACACCCACTCGATCACTACGGGTTGGTTAGGTACCTCCGAGGCAGCACTGACGTAGATATGATAACTTGAAAACGGGTAAGACCTCTTTACCCCGAGTTTTCAAATGACTACTTGTGTAGGCCACAGCTTTCCCAAGGCCACAGCATTTCGTTAAGCAAATGCTTTGGCAGTTTCTACGGAATATGGACAGGAAGCCCAAAAGGCGCTCGTGAAATGGGAGGGGTGAAGTTTATTTTTTCACCGGGATATTGTCTAAGGGAGGGCGGAAATGGGCAAACAGTGGCAGGCAGGGGCATGAGAGGTTTTGGGGGTGTTGAGTATTCCCCCCCACGCATGATGGAAAAAGGTGAAGTCCCTAAGTGGATGGAAGGGAGAGAGAAAGGGTCCCTGACAGCAGACGGCAGGAGTGCCCCTTTGAAAAGGGTCCTGTGCCCCCGTTTCACGGGATCTAAGAATGACAGAGGCTCCTATGACATGCAAGGGCGACCGCTGGAATTGAAGTTCATGAGAGCAGCAATCACCATGTGAGTTTTGTCGAAATTCTCAGCGTGGAAAAACTAATCATTCATCCTCATCATATTAAAAAAAGTTAACACCCCGAGAACCTGAACCTCAACGTCTATTTTTAAAGAATATGTGAACCTTTATTCAAGGATTGATTAATTTACTGATAAGGTTTTCAATTGTTGCGAATAAGTACGCTGCATAAGATCACAGACGATAACGTTTTCAATATTTTATTTCCTTTGAAGACAAAGGTGTAGAAAAGTGATGAAGAATATTAAATGGAAGAAGTGATGAAGAATGGTAGACTAAAATAAGTAACCAAAATTTAATTCGATGGAATAAGCTAAAAAGAAGGGAACAATGCATTGGGAATATTTCACATCCATCTCTTCTACACTTTTAAAACACCCCGCAAGCCAACACCAGTCGTTACTAAAAAGGAAAGCAGAAAGATTGTCTGCAAAGGGACATGGATGTACTTTTTAGGGTTTTCCTTTCCTTGTGCTGTGGTCGTGAATCGTGCGAGGGAAAAACGAATTCTTGAATCGATCGGCTCGAAAGACCAATTTTCCGATTTTATCACCCGACTTTGCCCGACTTGCCTAATTAGTGTGGGGGTTGTATTACTTCTTCTATGCCATATTCCAAATCACAGATTAGTATTACCTTTTAAACAAGTTAAAGCGGGTCTTCGATTCTCTAGTGATTCCCATACCAAATCACGTATCAGTTGCGTGGACACATCGTGAGGGAAAAATTATTTACTGAAGATCATCGTTGATGGAAGAACAGAGGCGAAGGATTACAAAGGAATCCCAAGATTGAATTAGGAGAAGCAGGTGAAGCAGGATACCAGCGCAAGGAACAATGAAGGAATAAAAGAGATTTTCATGGAATAGGATTTACATGCAGTAGGGGGGCAGTTACAAATCAATTCTCGGACTGATTAGCATGGTTATGATCGATTTTTGAGATTGTTTCTCATTTTCATACGCATTGCACAAACCGAAAGCCAATTTCCTGCAAAATAATGTAAGAAGTTAAGTAATTGTGTAGTTGGATGAACAAATGGAGATATAAATGAGGAAGGGGATAAGATTTACTCAAGACCTTCAAAACCAAGCTGTGGTAGTTTCGATGAAAATTCATGGGTTTTCATGGAAACTACCATCGCTTTCTGTAAATTTCCATGAAAATCTCGAGTAGATTTCCACGGGGAGTGTAATTTTTTCGATTCTTGCTCTCCATCATGATGTTTTATATTTTAAGAAGTTATTTTTATAATATATATTTACGAAATATAGGGTTTTATCCTAAATACACCCGACAATATAACGGGAAGCACTAAATAAATAGGTGAATTTTAAATTTTAATGAATGCATGCCTATCTAATCACCCCAGCTCTATTAATTTAACATTATTCATTATTACTATTGGTTTTATTACACTATAAATTGGCATACGAACCTATCACCCGATTCCCTCGTGTCATGTTTTTTAGGGGCATTGAAGTACTCATGTATACTTAAAGTACCTAATATCATTTTCTACTTTTTCCTGCCCATCTCCCCCTTTTTAAGGATTCCGTCAGATATGAACCTCTCCCCATCTCTTGCGTAATTATCGGCCCTATCATAAATATCAAACCTTTTTAAAAGGAAAAAAATGTATTTAGGTAGCGTACTGCGCTATCATCTGTCGTGTTCATAATCTTCAAGTAGAATTGTAATCACCCTATCGAATGGCAATCGCTTCGCAAATTTAAGCGTTAGGTGAAATAATGCAATAATAAACGTTATTCAAGATATTCCTCCTGAAACCCCCTCCCCCCGCCTTCCCTCCGCAGGAAAACAATGAAATGGCACACCCTCTCCCTCCCTCCGTAAGCCTTGTGTAATAAAAGTACAGCCCCAAACCCACATCCTCAATCCAGCTTCCTCTAGTATTTCCCTCTCCCCTCCATCTCGTCTTTCAAGACAGACTTCTTTCTCTCTTAATGTGTACTTCTCAGTTCTCGTTTCTCAGAACCACCAGGAGCCCTTATCTCTTCCTCAACCTCATTATCTACATCCTCATTCCTAATCATATCCGCAGAAATGATTTTCCCCATTCTTGTCTAGAAACACTCTTCTGTGCTCTGAAAACAAATACATATTGTCTCTTTCCCCAGAAGTCCACGACAATGATTCAACCTATTTACAACTTGTATGATTCATTTAATTGATACTGAATGCATATTTGATTCCTTTGCCTTGGCTGCCATAGGTTAAATTTCCTAGTACACACGTGCTCTTTCTCAAAGCAGTACATTTCGTGAATATCATAAAAAAATTTATTTGCTGTATCGAAACGTGATATCTTTTTTTACGTTATTTTCCTCTGGCACGAGGAAACTTAATTCACGATAACGCTGGCTCAAATCAACCATTTAAACGACTTCCATCTCCGAAATAGCCTCTTCCTCTCTCTAAACACGATCCATCTACGCATCACGCTCCAATGATTTATACAGCACCACTCACTGAGATTATCATCTGCCTTTGGCTTCCCTCAATTTCTGAAATAAAATTTTTCGCGTAGTTAAATTTTACTCCAATTAATGAGTAAACATACAGAGGAGTGTGCGCGTACGCACCCATCAATGGCCAATTGCGCATAACAGTAATTCAAGACGGAGCGGGAAGTTGTTATATGCCAATCATGATTAGGTTTTTATGCTGACGCAAAATGACTGAGCCACTTGAAAGGGATAGGATGATCGAGTCAACACCTTCTCAAGGGCCGAGTAAGCCGACGACCGAAGGCGTCGTTTGACAGCCAACGAGAGTAGGAACATACGATCCTTCCGGTGGCGTTCCAATTCCAGGAAACGCTCGGGGAGTCGGTAAACATCGCGAACGCCAAGCGGTCTCGTCGTGTGGCGTCGCGGTTTTCGCACCAGTGAGAGCATCGGTTTCCCATCCCTCGCCGCCTCCCGTTTACGAATTCCGCGCGATCTAACGGAGGAGGAAACGCTGAAAGCAGACTCCCTCGGCGATTTTTGGCAAGCTGCCATTTGCTGATGGAGTTAGTGGTTTAATGGGGAGGCCTCGGGGAGTAAAAACGCCTCTTCCCTCTCTATAACATTTCGCAGATGGCAGGGGAAGCTGACCGTTAAAGATGCCAAAGAACATTTTTCTTACCCAAAAATGGATGTGTCACGACTTACGAAAGGCCGTGCGTGCGGCAATGGCCGCGGCGAGGGTTCTGCGTAGCCCCCGAACGCAAGAAAAATTCCACGTCACTTTTGCGTTCACTCTATGCACATTGATTATCTGTTGGCCCAGATGCGTCAGTTTACTGTCTTCGGGCAAGGCTCTCATTGAACATAGTACCTACCTAGGGTGAACGTCCCATAGCCGGCCTAACAGAATATTGCAATTTCTATCGATGGGTACACCTCGTTTCACTCTAAAATCATTGGTCTGGTCTTTTAAAAAGCAATTGAGGTCACTTCACACCTGCAAATCTTAAAATGTCTACCTATTCCTCCTTCTAGCAACGGCAAATAGAAATATTAACAGCCATTTGGTCGATTATGGCATCTCGCGAGATGTTGAATGTACATTGAAATCGAGGAGCCTTATCCCCTAGACTGTCCGCCTGACAGTAGATAAAAATCTCAGAAAATGAAATTCAAGGACCGGAAAAGATGGAAACAAAGGAAAGAATCTTCTGTGAAAGCTTGAAATTCTTACTATGTGTACTATGTGACTATGAACATTGTTTTGGAATTTTTGGAATCTTGAAATTTTGGGGGAAAAACGTGTAAAGGTACACCTGAAGTACACCCGAAATTTTGATGCATCCCCAAGAGCAGCCTCCATTGTTATATATCTGAAGTCCCGAACATTTCCTTAATATGCATTAGTAAAAACATTAATTTGGGCTACACCTTACTTTTATCATGCTTGTAACATTAATATTTTGAAAATTGAAATTAACTGACAATTAATAATTAACTACCAATCGACATGGAAAATCTATTTTAGCCCAATGCTTCGTGGAGGAATAGAAATTCAAACTCATTTCCTTTCTAGAAACCATTTTCTAATTAATATTTTTGATGAAAAAAAAAATGAAAAATTGAAATGCTTTTATTTATTTATAACGCGAAATTTATTATATGCCGAAAATGACTGAATTTGAAATTTCTGAGATGAAAACCTGGATTATTCTTTTATGTTGTCGAAATTATATCACGAAAACTTACCGAATCCCCGCTTGTTAGACACCTCAACCGAGCTCGATTCAAACAGCGGACGTTTCATCCGGTCTTGGTTTCTGCAGGGGTGAATCACAAAAAAATTTTAGCATGTCTTTCGGAAAGAGAGTGAGTAAAAGTAATAAATTTTACAAATTCATTCAATCTCGCGGTACATTCTATAAACCCAAATATCACACCTTGCTTGATAGTCTTCCATTATTTCAGCCACTTATTAAGCATAGGGCGATTTGTTTAACACTCTGGCGAAGTCTAAGGCAAAAATCTGTCACGGAAGAATAACCTGTCATTTTTGTCGCCATTGTTAAAAATCACAGCTCTCGAACGCTGCTTAAGGGAAACATAAAAACTGAATACACTATAAATATTTTTGCTGGGATCAGATTGGGAAATAATTTGCTCCTTCGACTTCTCCGCGATGACCACAATCTCTTAATCAATAGCACGACAGAGAACCAATCGATGCGTCGGGGGCCACCTCAATACTATTGCCTGGCCTCTTCTTCTGGGATGTTGAGCGATTTCAGACGATGCGATGGCGGTATACGTCGTTCCAATTGAAGTTTCGTGGCTGTTTTTTACTTCAACCACTTCTTGGATGAGGCGAAGGAAGCAGAACTTTTCTCACGCCACCACCCGCGCGTTTCGTCAATGTTGGCCTGGTGATCTGGACCGGTGTAGGCACCCTGCAACCACTGAATGTACATTATTACGGCGGGCCCTTTGGTGCTGCGTCAACCTCTAGGATATCTCCTACTTCGTTATTTTCTGATAAACCTTGGACCACAGCTACATGGAAATTGGTGGATCCTTCGTATTATTTTGGGGTGGTGCTGTCTTTCGTATCTGAGAGATTGTCCCGCGTCTTCTGAATGGTACAAAGGGAAGAAATTCGAATTGCCTCATAGTACTGGGGCTTCTTTCCGTGGTTCCTACGACGAAGGGAATTGTAGTGAAAGCTCTCGGTTTGGATTATTCCTCCGGCGATCCTTAGGCGTGCCTTGCATCAGACGAAACCTATATGAAGGTACCTTTTGACGTTAAACTTCTCACTTCGGTGCACATAGTGGGAGGGGGTCACCTCGGAAGAGATATTGTCTGAATTTCTCGTTGTCTACGTTTCAATCGCAATGTTGCACGCCTAATATGACGAGAGCAGCAGGCGATGCAACGCTTGAAAGATAACTTACGAGCCTACTCGCTAACAAAATAAGAATCGTCGAAAAATCTTGAAAACTGGCAAGATGGTGTCCCCTTTATATCACCATCTAAAATATTTAATAACTCTACCCGAAAAAATTCAAATGCAAAAGTCATTCGCCAGAGCCGGGACTCGAACCAGGTTCCCTCGATTTCCGTAAGAACATCTCGCTCCGTTTAAAAGAGGACGCCTGAGTAGCTTCACTGGTTAAAGCACTCGGCCGGAAATCGAGGGATCCGGATTCTAGTCCTGGTTCAGGAGAATGATTTTTGGATTGTGAATTTTTTCGCATATGTTTATGTAGCAGCGTGTGACTTCGTTAAAATTACTATTCGTTTCATTAAATATCTCGTTAATCACTAGATATACAGGAACGAAAACAAGTCTTTTGAAAGCTCTAACGATGCCTACCATCAGAAAAAATAAAAGTAGCTACATTTATTTTTCATATTAAAAAAAAAATTCGTAACATATATACCTTCATGCGTGACGTTTTTCGTCAAATTTCGTTTATTTTTTTACCTAGGTACGGACTTTGCGTGCTTTTCCTCCGTTTTCAGAGAGCTCTCGTCCGATTTGTCGTCGGCTTGCTGAAGAAGTGTTATATTAAACATATCTTCATCTACGAATGATGTTCGAATAAGGCGCCCGGATATCTGACTCCACGTGTTTTCTTCCTGTGGACACGCGTTCCAGAGATTCGTCGGCGTTCCTTTGATGCTTGAACATCTGGGAAGGGAAGAAGATCATCTCTCTCGACGTCCACGTTGAACTCCATTGCCTCATGTTGAGTGTTTAGGTAGGTAGGTAGGTAGGCTGGAATTCTTCTTGTAGGCATTTCCCATGTAGTCAATTGACGAATTTAGCGTATAAATTACCAAAACCGTGGATTATTTTTGTGCAGTCCGATGGCTACTCAGCCAATCGGTACTCTGTCGGCGATATCCTACATCATCTCAACAACAGTGGGACCATCGCAGCAGTAGGACTCGAAAATCAAGAACCTTCTTGCAAGCCAGCGCCTCAAAGCCTCCAGCGGGAAAATTTAGGGAATTGGTCAATTTCAGATGTCATTATTTTAAGTACACAGAGACGTAAATGACTGCGAAGTTTTTCCGGTAGGTTAAATGCATGTAAACGAGACAGATAGTAGTTGGAGTTTTCAATGCATCAAGACGCACAAGTTGGGGACAAACATTTGACGGCGACGAGGTCTAACGTGTTTTGTGAATGATTGATAAAAGTAACAAGAAACAAATCATACATTGACTAGTTCTACAGGCCGTCCAATTCCAGTGCAAGGATTATTTACATCTGAGCAAACACACATCGAGCTTCGATCGCAAGAATAAAAAAAGCGTTTTAACTCTAGGGAATCGATTTCAAAATTCCTTTATTGGACTGATCCAACTTTTATATCGAATCAACAACTGTGAGTCCCGCGAGGTAACTTTGAATGAGTTCAGACACTGCTGTTCACCGTGTACCAACTACTGAAAACACCAACCAGGGGTAGTACAATTCTAAATGTCTGAAAAAAACACCCCGAAGTGATAGCGCACATAGAGCGCATATAAGTGATGAACCAACTCCAACACAATCGGAAAAAAAATGTCAACAAAGGAACTTCAAGGAGCCTGGGGAATATGTTAGGAGAGACCTGGAAGTACTCATATAGAAAGCATATCAACAACACGTGGAAGTTATTCATATAAATAATGAGACACGTTATCAACAAGCACACTCAAAGGAGAGCATGAAAATTTGGAACCACGATAGTATTCTGGAGCCAGAAGTGATTTAAAACAACAGAGAAAAATACATTCGACACAAACAAGTCCGCCAAAGATGATCTTATGAATAGCACACAACAGTTGTAACTTTCAACTGTTATGCGACATTCATAAGATCACCTTCATCTTGAAACATCACAAAACTTCAAGAAAAATCTTCCAATCCGCCATGTGCAACTAGGAAATTAAATACTCTGATGCCTTTTAGCTGACCCAAAAGCCTTTTATTCTACGTTTGATAAACAGCAGACTGCGCGTTTAGCCGTTTAACCACGCAGGAGCCGCGCAATTATAATACAAACCGCAAGGAGAAAGTATATACATTAAATTATTTCTCCCCGATTGTCTATACTGCCGAATTGAGCTTACCAAATTGAAATATGGGGGGCGAGGTAGCCTAGGGGTAGCGTGGTCGCCTATGGAACCAG
>LYUA01000627.1:234191-245304 GCA_002093875.1 Calopteryx splendens
GCGCTTGAAGAGGGAGGAGCCGGGGGACACTTTCACACGAACGCGACAGCCATGGTAGCGCGCGCTCAATCTTCCAGACGCGGCTTGATGAATAGGACCGTGGCGGGCGCCCTACAGTTCACTGGCGTGCGGTCCGGAGGTCAGCCGTCTCCTCTACAGTCCTCCTCGCGCCGGCGCCTTGGAACTCTCCCCTCGAAGCGATGGGAGGATGCGGGGGTTGGAGTGGGAGTGAGACATGGCGTTCGTCTGGGGTGGGCAGAACCAGTCGTGGAAACGAAGCCACCAGGTTGGATGACGATGACCCATCGGCCAACCCCGTTCGAGTGTTCTGATCGCCTCTCCTCTTGCTACCCTGTTCCGAATTCACAATGCCTTCAGTCTGACCTACTGTGAACGGCAAACCCCAGAAAAGGGAGGAGATCGAACCGATGAGCACATTTCTGCCTGAAACTACATGCTGTGTGCAGTCCTTGGCGTAGGGACCCTCGTATAGGTCCTAAAACTCTAGAATAGGTATTAGGTACCCTTCAAATCTCGTCCTTCGTTTGGAGAGAATATAATTGTAACATGGGTCACATTTTTACTTATTTCATTATTTTTAAGTTTCATTCATACAGGTACTATTAGTATCGTCCAGTAAAATATACATTCATTATGCATATCGGAAAGGCTTCCAGGGCTAATTTAATTGTAAAAAAATCATCCTTTTTTATCAATTCCTCAATTTTCTCGTAAAGCATTAAGTATTGAAATAAAAATGGCTATACGCATAAACAATTCAATACAGTACTAGTCCATAAATATTACCTCTAGAACAACAGAAACTTTGTACCTGTATCTCGGGAATGACTGTCGCTTTATTTTGAACGGCTCTACCAAGGGAAGACGTGTCTTAACCAAACATGAACTTCGGAAAGGTATGTTGTGGCCAAATATTGTTCATTTATCAATGACCATAATGAAATGCTTTCCCCTGTGTCAATTGGAAATTATTGAAAATTATTCTATTCTGTCTCATCTCAGGAGAAATTCTACTGTACTAGGAGAAGATTATGTTTAAAAATGTTTCTGGAAATAAGAACCACAATTTATCGAGTCCCCTACAGATTAGTAAAGAGAAATTCGAACTTCTGGATGGATACAGATTTATTCATATATTAGTTCTAAATTCGGAGACTGGCCCTCCATTACTCACTGCCAAACGATACTCCCCCTTAATAGCTTTTCAGCCTAACATCCGTCTTAATTTGTCCTTATATTCTTCCTCGTGGGATCTTTCCCGCTATTTTGTTCCTGACAAATCCATTACGACCCTTAAGGTGGGCAGAATCCATTTGATTCTTCTTTCCTGCAAAGCGCATTAAATTGCCTTTTCCTCTTCTATTCATCTTTAGACTTTTCGTTTCCCATCATCTCTTACTTGATGTTCAGCAACTTCCTCCTTTAGCGCCAGGTTTCAAAGGCTTCTGAACTTCCCTCTATTTTTCAATGTTCCAATTTTCCGATCCATTATCATTCCTACGAATGCTTTTCACAAACTGTGAATTTGTTTACAATAATGGTTTAATATTAATAGAAAGTTTGTGATCTTGTTTACAATAATATAAAAATTAGTTGCATGAAATCCTTTGTAGAGAGAAATTGCTTATTCAATGTGATAATTATTTTATTTTTATTTAAAGTTATTTCAAAATCAAGCGTACATTTATATATGAACACAGCGTTGCGTCAACGTATGCACGAAATATTATAAATCGATTGCGTACCCTTGATATAAGTACGAGTATCAACCATTTCATAACAATGTGATAATAACTATCTCAATGCAGATAAGTGTATTTATTATATAATAATGACATTCAACGCTGTTTATTTAGCGGATAAAACTTTATTATTAAAGCACCAATAAGAAAATATGAATATTTGTATCAAATCAAATTTGTAATATTTCGGATTTGTAATTGCTGGTGTAACATCAATTTTTTAAATTAGCATTCAACGCTACCCGTGACATATTTCTTAATATTAGAAATTGTCTTTCTCCCTTATCATCCATAATGCTTTTAATTTTCAATAATACCTAGAAAATTAAACTTAGCTAACCGATATATCAAACAAACGAAGACGAAGGCTTGGTATGGAAGATATAACCTAGCAGGGAGAAATCCAAAGGAGGCAGGAAAAGTAGACTGTAGGGCTGACTTGAATGGCAATAGATTTTTGAAGATTGTGATGGAGGGGAGAATGTTGGGTAAGCGAGACAGAGCGGAAAAGATTAGGCATGTTGGAAAGAATGAAGGATGGCAACAAACATACTGAGCTGAGAAATGTTTCATTTTGGTGTGGCATGTTACGGTGCCAGTGTCGTGTTAGCCATGTAGCAGTGGTGCCCATCAAAAACCTACCTTAACCGCTAGACCACCATTGATAATAACCGATTTATCTCAAACTTTTATGTCTTCGGAAAAAAAATTGACTTTTGCTCCTTATTCTCGAGGTCGTAACGATTGGGCGCCAGTAGTTGAGGATAGCCAAAACATACTGCTGATGGATGTGTATAGCAGACCTACAGGTCTGAAAATCCACTCTAATTTCCAATATAAAAATTCTAAATGAATTTTAAAACATTCCATATTAAAGAATAATATTTAAGATACACCTATTTAGCTGGAATATTAAAAGATTGGCTTTTTGTAAAAAGTAACAAAACGATACATATTAATCCGTATTCATAATCCGTAATAATAATAAATACAATTAATGGTGATGCGGCTGGAAATATAAATAACTTAATAAGTGTCGGAAAGATATACCATATGTTTTTGTGTAAAACCTTTAGAATAAAAGGTCCTGAAAGTTTCACAATACAACACGTTTCAACGCCTTGTGTATTGTGCTTACCTAAATTCAGGCTAATTATGTTCCCCGCGCTGCGGCATAAGCTAAATTTTCTTCATTTTGGATTGAATACATTCTGAATGAAACCAACAAAAGTCTCATACACATTCCGGCCAACGAATCACTAACCCGCTCCTAAATACAATTATTAAATTCTATGCAATTTTACTGCCCAATCGCTAATACGAATCTAATAAATTATAAAACAATAGGTTTGCTAATAAATATGAAAGCCATTGTATTTCATTAAGCCAGAGATGAAAAGGCGATAGTCACATTTAATAAATTAAACCGGAAACGATATAGCGTGGTTTTGATCTTTTCACGAACCAGTAAACACCCAACCATTTCCCATTTGCCATATCAGAAATCGGACACTTTGTTACACACCAATGGTTTGAGCACAAAAAACATACAGATATGAATACGGGTCGAAGTTCACTTGCACCCAAAGTGAACTCTTGATCAACTGTTTCCGAAGCACGGTTTTAAAGTTTGTTTGGGCATGCTTGGATGAGGGCGCTGCACTCGGGCGGGCACGAAAATCGTAACCTTGAATTGAAAATGGCGAAACCCCAGGAGGAGGCACAAATATTCTGGAAACGAGCACGAAGATCCTTCTGGGAAATAAATAATTACATTTCATGCCGATGTTCCTGAGTGGGATTATTAATGAGTCAATCCAAGCGGCGATAATCTCGTTGGCCTCCTGCCGATTGACGTCACATTCAAGAACGCTCAAAGATATCGCCGAGAAAACCGCTAAAATGATATGCCTCGACACTTGATTCTTGCTCACGACGTTCATTCCGTTGCATTGATCTCTTAGCCCCTAGTGTTCCGTGAAACGAGAGAGGGGACCACCCTGAGGGCCACACTCTAATAGCAATGAGCGAAGTGGATCGCTGCCGGAGTAGAAGCGATTACGCTAATACGAATGGACGTCGAAGATGGGAAAAATGAGAAAAAATATCCGAATTTCGTTCCTCTGAATGTTCGCGTTTGGGGTATATGATAGGCTTACCCCCCTGATTGACAGATGTAACACATTACTAAAAACATATATTGTGAGTTGTCTTGGAAGGTTACCATACCATTGTTAACAATAAATAAGAACAATAAGATCAGAGATTTATGATGCAACTGAGATGATAAAATAGAAGCAAAAAGTATCATTCACCGTTTTTAATGAGAAAATATCAATCTAACTACCCTGTAAACATAACTGCAGTCACTTTTCCTTCACACCTTTCGGGCTAATGTGAGATGTAAGGTTAAAAACTCCAACTTCGGCGCACTCAGAATTCATTCTTCGGATAGTTTGAATACGTTTTCAACTATTCCTTTTGTTTACAATCAGATCATTAAAACAATTGTAATTCATTAAGTTATATATTAATTATTCATAAAATTAAACTCACCAGATGAGACTCTAATTAATTGATGGTGTGCATCCTTTATCACTTTCGTATTTCTAAATCTGCAAAGAGATTGCGCTGGAGTCTGAAATAAGAACCTGCAACACCCAAGGATTTCCGGGAAAAAAGGTTTACCAGTACATATTTCTTCATGAAAACAAGCTAGACATTATTTAATTAATAGTTCCGATAACTTTCGAAGTGAACTGTGGCAGTTCTGTACACACAAACTCATTAGTGTGTACTCCGCTAAATAAGAAAAGAGATTGATGCATGCTCCGACTGATATTTTATTAATGCAAAAACTAAAAAGAATAAAATATCGTTTATAACTCTAACAAACCATCAGAAAGTGCGTAGCATTTGTGTTGCTAAGCAATGGTGCACGATATTTTTCTTTTCAATATAAGGCGGCTGTTCGAACTCGTCTTTGATGTAGCACCTGCTGCTTGACACTTTTCATATTCGGCGCGTTACTCCTGCCTCCTCAAACGATGTAGCTTTTGCTTTTATTTCTAATCACTCAAACTATGAATACCACGTACTATTCTCATCGACACGACCTGATGGTGTTTTGGGTAATATAAAAATAGTGCTATCTAATGGCTAAGTGAAAAACAAAATCGTCTGCAAGACAACAGCTATGTCATCGTCATCGCATTTCCACCATCAGGTAAGTTTCTCAAAAAGCATCGGTGCGAAAGAATGCATCGTCTCATGGGGAGGAGTGTCCCCGGAAAATTTGAAAACCCTGCAAGGGAAATTCAAGCTAGGGGTTAAGAAGATTCAGAGCAGTGATTAAATGTGAATTATAGTTTTTATATTTGTTCACACTGATGAAATTTGAAGTCCGTGACCCACAAAAAGAACACAGATTAGTGATAAACGTCACTACCATTTTGCAATTCATATGCTACGTAGTTGGGTATTGGGTATGGGTAAGTTTGAGATTAGTTTTATGTCTCGTAAAAGTATGGGTAATACAGTCGAATTGTCTTACTACCGGAGGTAGTAAGACAATTCGACTGTATTACCCTGACTGAACTTACACTAGGCGCTCCTTAAATGATCCTCCGGTTGATTTCACATGATGCCCATCTTCCCAGTAACCTTGTTTTTATGAGGAAGTGGTAAAGTAAGAGTTTAATTTCCTCTAATTCATTATTTCATATAGTGTTGAACAATAATTAATAAAATATTACACGCAATAAAATATACTTTAGAGCTAAGCGGTGACACAACTTTCACCACGAAAGTTTAATCATGCCTCATAGACCTTCAATTCTAATAAAGTGATAAGAAGACTGTATTTCCTTAAGCTGATGAGTATTTAAAAGATTGAAGACTATCCATATTACTTAAAGCTCCGAATATTGAGTGTAGGAAGTAGCGAGAGATAGGGCCTTCACCTCTCTCCTCAAGTGCTTAGAAAATTGTTATTTTTTTATGACTTCTCAAGTTAGGCCCTTGGCATACCACGATGAATTCTTGGCATTCGTCCGATACCGTCCCTTCACTCGATCCAGCTCACCCAAATACCTATCCGAAAATATTTTCGATGGAAGATTCTAAATATTGGCAGAGAATGGTGGACGTAAATACTACTTCAATCGCCGCATTCGCAGTGCTTAAGGGTTCATGCGTGAAACCATGCGTGGTTCATTTAAAGGCATTAATTCATTAATCTTCGTGAATTTTCTGGCATAACCACATTCTCATGCTCGCCAATGATTCCTTAATTCACCGGATTTAAATACCCCACTGTCTTCAACAGACCTAAACATAAAATAAATGGAAATAACATACAAATGGTAAAGCATTGGAACAAACCACAGGGACCGAATGATACACGATCTATTTAAATAGCGGACGGCAGTGATGGAAGATAAAATAAATAAACCGTTAAGTATCGACCTCTTTAATGACTTATGTATAAACAAGGCACACGAGAGAATTGAGAAGGATAGAGGGCAATTTACGAAAAAGCGAAGAAAGAATAGGTATTCCGCGGTATGCTAACGACATACAGTAGCTGTAAGTAGGTACAGAGAAGGAAGAAGAACTGAGAAGGATACAAATCTAAAAGGAGGCGAGGTTGAAGAATTATGACCTCTAAATAAGCAAAAAAACCACAGTAATCAACCAAAGATTGATTTGATGGGTGAGGGTAGAGCTCAGCGAATTCTAAGCCCAACGGCGTGTGAAATTCACGCAGGTAGGTCGGTCAGTTCCTTTCCCGGTGCTACCTGCGGTTGCCTAGGAAGATCTAGTATCCGAAAAATCAAACAACTTAGGTAGATAAAGCTGAGGGTGCCCGGATTCGTGACACGGAATCGAACCCGGTAAATGGCCCATCGCTCTACCTCTGGACAACCACGTCCCAAAAATAAACAAACGTAACACAAAATTAACGGAAACAAATGCGATAATTTTAAAAACATTCCAATGAAGGAAATTAGAAAAAAAATATAAGCATTTTTCTATTCAGACAGCAGAACACAATAGGAGAAGCAAGAGAAAGATGGTAAGCGCAATAGTCCAAGCCAGGAAAGCTTTCTATCAGATAAAACAAATACGAGTACTAACGCCAAACAGCAGTAGTCTGAACATAGGGTACATGAAGTTTACTTTCTACGGCTTCGGACAACGACATTCGTAGAGAAAAGAAGATTAGAAGCGATGGAATTGGGGTGCTAAAGAACAACTAAAAAATAAAATGCATATGCTGCGTGGCGAATGAAGAAATCTTCCGAAGAACTAGTGAAGACGAAAATATACGTAAGCACTGACAAGAAAAGAGAGAAATTAACTGACCACATCCTGAGGTTCAATACATTACTGAATGACAATATAGAAGAAACCATAAAAGAGAAAAACTGCAAAATAAGGCCAAGGATTAATTAGGAGAAGAAAGTGATGCAGCGTCCGTATGATAAACTACAAAGGAATAAGGAAATTCGCATGAAATAGGATACCTGGGAGATCGGGCATAAAAAATCATATGGCTAACAATCCATGATGTTATTATAACAATGCTGACTTTAATAAGCAACGCAGTAGTCTAGTGGGTAGATCGTTCAGTAACTGGATCTCATATTCAAATCTTTGGTGATGTCTTTAAAATTTTAACTACTCAATATAAAATCCAATTTGCCTGATTTTTTTATTACCAAGGAAAGAAAATGTTGGCAGGGGGAAAGGATGGCCTTGAACGCGTCAAATTTAAAACACTATAGGAAATAGTTCGGGTTGAATTTTACCCTCACCTATCATAATCAACTTTCGGGTTTATCACTGTGGTTGGACACTATACATGGTGAAAAATTTTATTTGAATGATATTATATGGTGGGTAGTTTAATAAGGTGGGTAACGCGCCCGCCTGATTATCTCAAGTTAGGGGATTTGAGTCCCGTCTCGGGCATGGGTGTTGCGTTAACTCCGGTGATGATAAGCCAATAGCGGATTATCGAGATTCCAGTGGCAACAAGGGGCCACGGGAAACGTAAGAAGAGCAAAAAAATAATTATTACTAACCTTTAAGTCTACATCTTTCAACCATATAGGCAAGTTAGATCATACAACCGCACCCAGTACGACGAATCCCACTCTCAACAAGCTCTCGGAAATAATACATTATTTCGCTTAGTCATGGTAGCTTTCACTTGTGTAACGAGAAAATGGCAAGAAACTTTCCAAGAGGCGTAAAAAGTCCAAATGATGATATTTCTATTTTCTTGAAACTATTATTTCTTTCGAACGTAGTGGCGGGTTTTCTTTTAGCTGGTACATATGGTATATCCGTTGGATCATCGTAATGGAAGATTTCTAGACACTCAGCTACAGTCAGATCCACACCAAAAGAAAACTCTATACACTACCGATAGGTTTTAATTTTGTTGTCATATTGTCCCGCAGTTCGATTTCGTTGTGGGATGAGGTTCATGCTGCGCGCAAAATGTAGCAATTTTACCCTTCTACCTTCATGGGCATTAAATCAAAGTGAAAAAACGTTTACAAATAACCTATTGCTATAACTGAGGAACAGCATGAAGTGGCAGGCAGTCCTACAAAGAAAACGATAAACACGTTGGCAGCGCCAAAGACGGAATTGTCGTGGAGGCTGAGTTAATTCATTCCGAATACAACTAACTGAGCGGGACTAATTGTTGTATCCTCGCTCTACAGTCACTTTACCGTCATTGATGTGAGACGAGAATCTCCGACGGATTAACTGCCGTAAATCCCTTCCGCCCACCGAAATCAAGGGAAATAAACCGGTTGATTCCGTCCTTTGCTGCCCAGTTCCCCGCCCTCACCCGAAGGAATGCGGGGAGTGGCATTCACCTAAGGCCTTCTTTCCTCTCGCAGCCATAAGGGCCCCTTCCATCTACCCTTTGTCCCCGGGGAATTACGACCCAGCCACCCACGAAGCCCCCACAGCAGGAGAGAGACCTCGCACTAAAAAGAAAGGGAGGAGGGGAGAAAAAAAATCGACGACTTTTAACGGTTAGCCTGGGGGGTCCCACACTAAAATGCACACTTCCTACCCACACACCCACGAAACTGCAGCACCCTCTCCGGATTTTTTTTATTTAATTGCCCAGATCTTCCGAAGATTGTTTACCATTCCGTGGACCTCTATTTAAGAAGGTATATGGGGGGAGGGGTGGAGGGTGGAAGAGGATATCGGAGGGCGGGGGATGAAAGAGAGGTAAACGGCCCCGTCTGTTGCGGTGGAACGGGGAGGAGGGTCGCTGTGTGCCGTGGGGACGGGGGTGGGAGGTGGAGGGAGCGCGCTGCGGCGGCTGTGATTGGCATCCGACGGGCGGTGGGTGGTGCTGGTGACCCGCCTGTCGCACACCCAGCCACGAGCGAAATAAGACCCGAAGAGGAGAAGGGCAAGGGGACTTCGGAGGAGCGGAGGCAGCAGGGATATGCGAGGAGGAGGGAGGGGACGGCGAAGAGGGATGCTCGCGTAGGGATCGCACCCTTTATATTTTGCCGCCCCCAAAAAGTTGGTTTACGGGCGTAGAGAGGGTTAGGGGGAATGGGGAGGGGGAGAGAGAGAGAGAGAGAGGAGGAGAGGGGCACCGAGGAGTTTTCTCGTCCGTGGCGCCATTCGCCCTCGTAAAACCGAATGAATCGCCCCTGTTTATTGGGGCTGCCGGGCGTTTGGCGCCACCGTTCCACCAATAACAACAAGACCGAACTCATCCCACTGCCGGTTAACTCTCCCCCTAAACTGCCTCCCTTTAAACTCCCTCCCGCGTTCTCCTCTCTCCTCCCGAAAGGCCTCCCTAAGGCGAAGCCTCCTCTCCTCCTCCTCCTCCGCGGGGACCTCCTTTAAGCAGACGAGAGAGGAGGGGCTTGGGAGATTTTTGACGTCTTCTCGCCCCTGGGAAGATTTCTTCACATCCCTCAATACTCATTCGTTTTCTCATTTCGAAACGAGAGCGTAGTTCCGGGCCGTCTCGAATGACTCGATGCATCATCCCCCTTCTCCCCTCCCCTAGATTTCTCTCGCCTCTTCGAGCACAGGCATTTCGATACCCTGAATATTTGAACCCTTCGTATGAGAGACACTTCAGGTGACAGTGCCGCTCAGGGGAGGGACTCCTGACAGAAGACATCATGATTATTGACACACTCTTGACGATAGGCGCCCAGCACTCCATGATTCTACGGATTCTGCCCGTCGTTAGGTGGTGCTGCAGCTGCACTGGGGGACATTATCACCAATCTGCCGAATGGCAGCGAATAGGAGCAACACTTCGTGATATGAGGCTTAGGATTTAGATGTGGGCGATTTCTCGTTCGATGGAACGGAAACACAGTAACACGATCAGGACCTGAAGTATTCTCCCATATCACATAATCAGATACCGAGAGGCCACCAAGGATTTCTTGCACCCGAGAGAATGAAAACCGAGTATTTGGAGTGGGATGAAATTGCACTCGTCAACAAGGAGATATCGTTATATACTCCGAGATTCTTGAGTAAAGAGACAGATAAAAATGAGTGCGCATGAGAAAATTAATGAGTACACTACCTGAAGTCATAAGAGGCGTGGTAATCCAGTGGTTAGACCGCTGAGCTACTAACCGTAGGGCCTTGGTTCGATTCCGGGTGATACCCTCAGTTTCACCTAAACTGTGTACCATTTTTCGGGTGCCAGGTTATCCTGCGAAATCACAGGCGGTACAGGGAAATAAACTGACCACACTATCCTTATGTGTGAATTTCACACGCCGTTGGGCTTAGTACTGCCTCTAACCCTCTCTGCCCTCACCTAACAAACCGGTCTTCGGGTTGATTACTGTGATTGCCTTTAGAAAGTAAAATTCGACAACCAAAACACAGTTGGAAGTATAATGCAAGTTTAATACCAAACTAATATCAAAATGTGAAATAATGATGAAAATCATAGCGAAAGAAATTCCCCATGAATTTGGCCGGAATTGGATTACCATCATCAGCATTTCAATCCTTAGATTGGTTGACTGCAGCCATCCATTCTTCCCTATTCATAGTTAACTCCCTAACGCTCATATATCTTTTCTCTTTTTTGACCTTCTTTATTCGTCCTTCGAATTTTTTCCTTAGTCTACCTCGCGAGTCCTTTCCTCCAATTTTCCCTTGACTTGACTTTCCCCTTCTGCTCTTCTATAAAATTCTTCGTTTCTTACTTTATCTATCCATTTAATCTTCAGCATTCGCCTCCAGTAACGTTTCGAAGGCTTCTATTCTTCGCTGGTCCACTTTTCCAATGGTCCATGCCTATGATTCGGAATTCG
>LYUA01000627.1:249996-261258 GCA_002093875.1 Calopteryx splendens
CCCCCCCCCCCTCCGACCTCCCCCCTCCCCCACAGTGGGACCGCCACTCTGCTGGAGATCCAGGAAGGACGACTGTCGGAACAACATGAACTCACTCCTAACTGAAGCTCGATAATAAACCTCGTTCTGACCCATCACTTTGGAGGAGGCTGTTTGTCTGTTGTCCCTGGGAAGGGGATTCCTGAAAGAGCTACTTTTCAATTTTACGAATTCCTAATTGAAGCTGCTTTTTCCGAAAACGCAAAAGTTAACAACATTTACTTGCGCGTTAGCTGTGTTAAAATCCCACTTTCTCATTTACGTCAAATTGGTCGAAACCATCCATCAGAAAATTGAAATCAATTATAATCCCTATCAGGAACTACATAATTAAATCATTCGAACTTGTTCTTGTGTGTATGACAGGTAAAATTCCTTTCGATTAGCACCAATTCTCTTTAAAAAATCATCCTGAATATATTCTCCCGTTTATCTTTATTCTCGGTGCATGAAATTGCTTCCCATCGAGGAAAATTATCGCTGTTATTCCCCCGAGAACAATTGCAGCCTCCAAACTAACGCTTCCGGAAGGAAGAGGTGCTCATAACGCCGAAAGCGACAGAATCACGAGGATTCGATCAGTGATTTCTTCTCTCCTGATCTTTTCTCTAATCTGTCACGAGAAAATATTCTGAGAACACTGATTCGTGACTACTATCGGTACATACCCCTGGAGAAACAGATCTCATTCGGCAACCTTTTGGATACATACCACACGGACACCTCGAGCATACCCAACTCTGGCCCGACCTTATCCATAGTGAGAGAGTGCTCTCAACTCTCACCTCCCTTGCCACACTCAGTTTGGGAAGAAACCCGGCAATACGGACGGTCCGCCGCGTGCGCCCGTACTTTTAATCGTGCCTTGCCCCATCTCCTCCGCTCCCTCCCGCCCGCAACAACCCAATCCGTTCGCGAATACTTACGCTCGCGTTAGCCGCCCCTTCACGACACCTCCCCTCACTCGTTTCCCTCCACTCCCACATCACCTCCCCAAGAGGTCTCTCTCTTTCTCTCTCTCTCCCTTCCCTTCCTAGCACGAGAGTATCGGAGGGAGGGGGGGAGAGGGGTGGCGGCGGGGAGGAGGAGGGAGGGGTCCACGTCACGCTGAAGGCAAAAACCGCGGGGAGACTTCGCTCGACTCCCATCGCACTTGCCGTCGCCGCGAAACGAGGACTCGCCGGGAGCGCGGTGATAGAGACACATCATACTGGAGAGAGGACGAAGAAAAGGAAGAAGGCAGCAGGGAGCGACAGAAAGACACGGAGGTGAGAAAACGAAGGAGGAGAAGGAGGAGGAGTAGGGGGAGGGGGGAGGAGAGAGAGAAGATTTGGAGAGGTTTCTGCAGGGCGGTCGGCACTCGGCGGAGGGGAGAGATTTTTCGGTAGGCGTAGAGGAGTCGTCCCCATTCTATTCCGTCTTCCGAGCGAGAGAAGTGAGTTACGTAAAACTTTCGCCATCTCCGTCTCACTTCGTACCCTCTTCCCACATCTCGTAGGAGGGAGGAATAAAAATACGGAACCACGTGAAAAAATCGAAAAAAAAATTATCCGCCGCGCCGCGGGGCACGAGAGCCGAGCGCGTGGGTGCAGTGTGGAGAGAAATTAAAAAGGTAAGGGGAAGAAAAAGAACTTCCACGTGCACATAGATTTAATTGCACGGGAGGTACGTCCCCCTCTCCCCCCCCCCGGGTCCGGAGGGATTGTGTACGTGTATGGTACGAGTAGGATCACCAAGCACCAGCACTGCTGCTTTCGGGGGAGGAAAGAAAGTGTTCCCAGTGAGAGAGGTCGCGTGTCCCGCGCCTCTTGCAACAGAATTCCCATAGGGTCACGCTGTGCTGTTTTGGTTCTCTCACCGTCCATCGTATTTTCTCTTTCTCTCCCTCCCTTGAGAGTTCGGCTTCCAGCGTGGAGAGAGGGGGTGGGGAGAGGAAGAGGAGGAAGAGGGAAGAGAGCCGGGGGCGGGAGGGAGTGTGAGGTGAGGAGGAGGGGTAGGAAGGAGGCTCCGTTGAGTGGCGGGAAGGGAGGAGGGGAGGGAGATCGAGAGAAGGAGGAACCCCGCCGACTAAGGGACGGCACCACGATGACCGCCTCACAAACTCCTCCGACATCCCGGAGAAGACACGGATCGTTCGGCGCGAGACTCTTACCGTCAACACTCCTCAGCATGTCCGCCATCCTATACACCATCCTCGGCCTCACGGTCGGCACCCTTCACTGCTCCGTGAGGCGTGAGATCTCCCCGTGCACGTGCACCCTGTCCAGCCCCTCCACCGTGAGGATCGAGTGCGAGAAGGTGGCCTCCTTCGCCCAGGTGGTCGAGGCCCTCCGGGGTCGCTTCCCTCCCTCCTCCTCCGGAGGAATGGGCTTCGAGTTGACGGGGGACAACCCGGGCGTGGAACCTCCGGACGGCGGGGCCGTGATCAACCCCCGGCACATCACTCCCTCCAAGCTCAGCCTCAAGATCGCCTACTCGAACCTGGAGGACCTGGGGGATCGGTCTTTCAAGGAGTTCCAGTTCGGGCTGCACGAGCTAAGGCTCAACCATAACAACCTGACGTGAGTGTTTAAGCACCTTCCCCGCAAACCCTCGCGACCCTCCCCACCCCCACGGTGAGACTCTCCTCCGTGTCCGTCCCTGGTTCGGAGAAGTTACACCGGAATTTGATCCGCATCTGAAAACGTATCGAGACCATAAACATCGAATGTATGCGTGGGTGGCGGTGCATGGGTAATCCTGGTGGGTTAGGCACTCAGCGACCGACCCATAATGGCCGGTAGGTCATTAGGTAGGTAAAGCCCTGGGCCCGTCCGCAGACTCTGCACCATTCGCAGATCTGGCAACTCCTTTCCTTTCTGCTGCGTATTTTCCGAAATTAGCGGCAAGATATGAACGTCACTCCCCACTTAATTACCTGAACTCGATTATTTTCATTCTCTGGATGCTCGCTCTCTGAGTATAACGATATGACGCTTTATTTTCTAACAGAACTATTCCACAATTCAGGCACATTTTAAAATCACGGTCAGAAAATCTTAATGAAAACATGAACCACTATAAATTCGCGACCAATGCTCTTGCTTTTTTCTATACCTACATTTTTTATCCATGTCTACATTCTTTTAGACAGTATAAAAGCCGTTGCTCTACAGCTGCCCAAATTTAATATTGATAGAAATTGTATCATTTTACATTTCATACTAATTATTTTCCATTTCTTGAGACTATAATTAACATGCATTTTTTATTTTTTAAATATTTCTCTTGAAAAAGTGATATTTTACGAAGCAGTAGGTCTTATTAATAATTAAACAATAATTTAATGCATTTAATTATTTATTCAATAGGTGTATCCAATAATATGTCGATGATAAAATATAATTAATATCATGGAAGCATGGTTAACCAAACCCCTTAGTCAAAGTTAGTGGTAAATTCCGAGTTTTTAGATGCGGACATATTATTTCACGCACGCAATCAAATTTCACGCCCCATCCGTGACCGTTGGACGCGTGTTTGAATCCCAAAATGGGATGCAATCCCTTGACTTTAATTATTATGGCTGTCTTATCGGAGGTGCACTTATGGTGGGAAATGATCGCGGCTTTCGGATGACCTGTATAACTATTCCTATACAACAATTTCACTGGTCATTTGCATAAGTTTACGGATTTAGAAGCTGTCTTTATGAAGAAATTTTGAGCCATCGGAAAACGGCGATTGAAGCGCAAATATCGGCTTCACTTGAGCGTCAATCTCAAGACACCACGGATTGTAACTGGAATTATGTAAGGTAGTTATATACATTTAAAAATTAATACACAATCAGTCATTTGCTAGGGGAGCTTTTTGTTTGAAAAGACTCAACAATATGTCCACCGGAATAAGCCGAGCTGGCAAATATTTGATATAATAAGTGAATGTCATATTCCTTCGAAAAAACCGGTTCCATAAATATATTAACCATAAGTAGATAAAATAATACTATCCAGCAGGAGAATTTTCACACGAGTTTTCGGGACATTAGAAAAAAATTAGTCTCTCAAAAGGAAAATTAAAGATTTAAGAACAAAAATAAATGCGGATCATTCGCAACGCAACTTTGTTGCTTCCGCAACACCATTTCTGTCGAGAGAAATAAAACTGCGGAGAGGCCTCGGTCGGTTTGGTTACTAGTGAAAAGAAAGAACGAAATGCCATCCTAGGGATTGATTATTAGATAAGTTCATCTCCTATCTCAATCCTTCAGAAATGAAATTTGGGCTTTCGCGACACATGGGCATAAAGCCTCAGGGAGGAAAACACACTTTCTACCGTGTAATGTGAAATAATTCTCGGCAGCTCATGAGCGCTTTCCATGAAATTCCTCTTGGACTGGAGTGCCGATATGATAGATTGGTCTTTCTCAAGAAAGGGATGACCAGTGAGTCCATTGAAATCCGGGAATATTCTGTTTTCACTTACGATTGGATCAAGCAAGACGCCGGCCGCCTTTGAGACGCACAGCTGTTAGAGCAAAAATCGTGACTCAGTGGCAAGCGTTTTTATATGGTAAGGGTAAGGTCGAATTTAAAGACAAACAGTCACCATGCAACACCTTATCTGACGGGCGATGTGACAAGGTTACTTGGCTGAACCAAGTCGGAGCGGCCGAAGGCGGCGTGCCGACTGCAACGAGCCCGGCTTCTTCCTGTCGCCAGCCTGTAGGTTTCGATCCAAAC
Source organism: Calopteryx splendens (assembly GCA_002093875.1). Classification (NCBI taxonomy): domain Eukaryota; kingdom Metazoa; phylum Arthropoda; class Insecta; order Odonata; family Calopterygidae; genus Calopteryx; species Calopteryx splendens. Next base: position 254,760 of record LYUA01000627.1, read on the forward strand.
AAACGTGCACGCGCGCGAACGATATCATTTCAAAAAGCTCCTCACCAATTTTTACTCTTGAGGCTAGCATTGGAACAGGAATGTCAGACACGTGGCATGAGCGCAGGCGGGAAGCGATTGAGTTGATACCAACCGTTCTATCATCTGCGTTTACAAAATGTAGTGTTTTTTGATCAAGAAACGTGTCAGAAAAAAAACTTACCCGACGGGAGAGCTTAAGTAGGGGGTAAAGACTTAATTTTGATCTACGCGATCACTGATTGTTACTTCTGAGTAATTTTTATTTTATTTTCGGAAACACACAAACAATTTTAGTTAAAAAAGAAAATAAATTCGTTAATTAAAATAAATTAATTTGTAGTGCGAGGGTCCAATTGGCCCCATTGTTTCCCATTCGACGCAGAAGTTGGCTTTCGGAGAACAACATATGAAAAAAACAAACGTCGTAGGATATGGTAATGCTGTTATACAGAACATAGCTAATGCATATGATACCGACGACATCAGCCGAGACGCGAGAGCGGCGCAACCTCTCAAAAGTCACGACGATTTAAAATTCAGATTCCACTCCCTTTGAATGATTACCTGCTTGACCAAGGTGGTCAAGCTAGACCGGAAGCTTCGCCGCTCATTGTTGCGCATGCATAAACACATAACATATACCGCCACCGAATGTTAACCTTTGTCCCGAATTCGATTATTCGGGACCAAATACGAGGACGCGATTGGCGGCAGCGCCGTCGTCCGATGGGACTGCTGCGAACTTTTCTACGCGATCCCAAATTCTTCGCTCCGAGCACCCGAGATTTGTGTTTACATGAGGAGAGATGGCGGCCATATTAGGAGGGAGCCCGTCCTCAGATCGTTTCGTCATCTTGGTTGATACAGGAGAAGGGGGGAGGGCAGATGGGAGCGGGGGTTAGAAGATTTATGAGATGAAACGGGAATTTCCCGATGAAAACTCTTTTCCGATCGCTCCTCCTCCGCGAATTCCCTCATCGCACGTAATGCGCTGCCGGGGAGATAGGCCTTGACGAGACTACAGGGCCTCACGAAACGGGATTCAAGATACAGGCAATCTCGGCATATGCGCCTGGATACGTTTCCGAAAACAGTGACGAAAAGCGAGCAGACGAAAAGAGGATCACTTGTTCATGGAACCGTTATTAACAATTTGAAGCACATATTCGTTTTGATATTAATGGAAATTGAATTTCCTGGCCGACATATATGCAAATAAGATAATCTTTACAAAATGATAGCTTTATTCGCATGATTATTTGTTTAGAAGTATCTGTCATTAATATCAATTATTCGCCATTAGCTCACCTAATCTGCTTCACGCACCAATAAATTTTCCTTGGGAGAAAAAGCACGCAGTGTCCATTCAAAACGGTCACCTACGTTCTTAATTTTACACTTAAAAACTTCATTAATTTCGCTTTATCCAATTACGAAGCGTATTATCTGAATGTAATTAATTATGGAAAATCTGGAAAGAGGAAAATCAACAATTTGCCTAATTCACGGATCATGATAACGGAAACGTGAATCTTAGCGGTACAATTTTCTCAATGAAATGAGTGTAATGACGAAACATGATCGACAGCGCAGAGTGAATGTGCTATGCGGACGGATTTCGCGGAATTCTGCCCCAGCGCCGCCAACATTTACTCATTTGTTCAGAGGCACGATGTAACCCACGACGTAAGGACGATGGTGCCGACCTCTCCGCAGCTGAAACGTTGCCGGGAATGACGAGAGAGCTAATGGAAGGTTATCGTTAAGCGTCTGACATGAAAACAAGGCAGAATTTCATCTTCGGACCTAAGAGGACGCAGACTGTATCACGTGGGTGGGTGCGATAACCTGTGACGGAATTGCGCTTCGGGGAATCTTTTGAGGAAAATAATGAGGTTCTTTTCAATGATTCGAGGACCCCAGCAGAGTTGCGGACCGCGAAAACGCCCAACGGCCTCACTACCTATATATCTCCCGAAAAAAAAACTAATGAATGCCATACATTTTTTTAAATTGCTATATTTTAACGTGCCTAAATCAGTATTTATACATGCACATTTTCATAATAATTATACTCTAAAGTTTCAATTATAAATTGAACAACTGTAACCGTTCCTATTGAACGCTCATTCCCATGCTTTCTTTACTTTTCCATACGCATTTTTCCTTTCATCTTCCACTTTATTTTCCCTCTAGAACGCTCCTATTGAATTCAGCAAATGGGTTGAATTGAATTCAGCAACTGGTCAGACCCATTTGTTCCTTTTTTTTACACATGGTGCTCGCTCGTGCGATATCCCACATTTCTGTAAATGCGTCGGAGAGCCACTCTTCTAATTCTCCGAACATGCCTATAAGCACGCCTATTGAACAGATGCGAGGATCTCGCTCGTCATTGATTAAAGGCCTACATAGGATAGAAACAGAGGGAACGGGGCTCCTTAAGTGATAGCGAGAACTGACGCCCCTTAAACCGTTTAACTAGACGTGCCAGATAGGAAAACTACTGTTGACAAACTGTGCCCAACTGAGGCGAACCCATAAATAAATGTGTTGAAATCACACGTGAAAGTGGTTGATAAGCGGAGCGTACTACGCTTTATCATTAGCTCAGCTCGTTCCGTTCCAGGAAATTTTAATCGCGGTACCCATTCCCTTTGTATTCTGCTAATTTACCATTGGAAACTATTGAGTACTTGATGATTTAACTTGGATTTTGTTTCACAAAGAGGAAGGAATTTAAGATAATTTAAAGCGCTGATAGATATAGCGCCAGAAAACATATCTATATTAGCCAATAGAAAATGGAAGGAAGGCCTGCTTCGCAGATTGAAAACGTAAATGCAACGATCATAGGTATCTTCTGAAATTTTAAGGGACCACCGGAATGAAAACTGTTGGACGCGGCGTTTCCGTGATGGGGCCATGTGGAGTCGGACACATTAGGATTTGAATTTTTAGTTTTTTTTGTGAGCCCGTTTCGCATCGATTGCGACCTGTGACGTACCTGGGTCACCTCGCCCGCAAAACGACCCAACTTCCGCAAACTGATCGTGCGACCGATTCTGACCCCTGCCATGCACACCGTATCCTCCCCTGTGATTAGTTATACGCTTCCGGATAAACCGTGACGATGGACATTTTATAAATATATAGTGAGGGACTTCACCGGAAATGACAGCAATGACATACACATTCACGTGCCAAATAGGAAGAAACGCCTCACGCTAAATTTTTGAATCAATCAAATTTATATTTTCACATCGTGGATGGATGCACATTTTACGTTAACATATGACTCCATTACTGAAGAGAACTTAAATCTATTAAAAGTAATCCATAATTAGCTCTTTTCACAAACGTTTGATTTACTTATCCATAAGTTCTCAAAAACATTGCTGATACCCATGGAATGCGCTACTGTGAATGCTGTTCGTTCATGGGTATAACAACAACTCGTAATACTGAGAAGTATTAAAGATTGCTGGGTATTTTTTTAAATCCCTTAAAATTTATATTTACTGGCTGTTACAGTCGTTTTTAGTGTCGTTCCGAGAATTCATCATCACGGGAAGGCTAACCTAAGGGTGTCCATAACGTCTCCTACAGGCTACCGGTCGGACATTTGAAGGTATTCTGTCATTCACAAAAACTGCACTACAATTCACTACATTAAGCTTACCGCATATACCTACCCTATTTTGGGGATAATGAAATACAGTGGAGTTAGAAGGTTACATAATCACCAGGCCAAAAGCAGTCAATGATACTAAAAAGCCTGGGAACCACATAGATTGGACACACCAGAAGAAAAGAACAGTGAACTGCAAAAACCGCCATCCCACTGCTGCTGAGGAAAAAAATATAAATAAAATACATACACCGACGGTGAAAATAGGAGCTCCCACAGACACGGTTTTTTGCGATTGCCTATATCAATATTATTTTCTTTTATTCTTCTAGTCTATGCACTAGGTCGATTAGTCGACTGCTTTGGAAACAGTCGAGGCTATAGCTAATAGAGGATGACAAATGAATCCGAGTGGCACGTTTATTTCCAAGAAAGATAAACATGAGTATGAAGTGTTTTCGTAGTTCATAAAAAATAGACGTTAGTTAGAAGTTTGTCAGCCTGTCTGCTCGTCTGTCCCTCCGGCTGCGAGCAGCAAATCTCAGGAACCAGAAGAGACAGAGACGTGAGATAACCTGTCTGAAAGGCTTAAACCTTCCAGTTGGCCCTGGGTAAATATTGTTTTGGATTTTTTTTCGGTCCTTGAAGGTTAGTGGACTGGAGAAGGACACCAAGAAAATCCCCATATTTCCAGGTAAGTGTGACCGGGGACAACCTTGGCTGTTCTCGGTCGGAAATCCAATGGACTCCATTAAGTTGGTACGATTAAGAGTTTCACAGCGTTTGCATTTTGGGAAAATTAATGGGGTAAAAGAAAAATAGGGAGTGAAAGGATTGTACGACGATAAAATGAGTATGGCCGATGGTAATTAACTGAATCGGACACTCAGTGATGATTTGCGGTTGCAGGTGGAGTGGTGATTGTGTTTTTACGGCGGTATAATCCCGGTCATGATCGCAGCCTGTGATTACACCCAAGTGTTGATGGACTAGTGTGGAAATCCATGGTTTATTGACAGTGAGGTGCGACAATAGACCATAATCGCTACTGGGATTCCTCCGTCACAACAAGAGAAGCAGCAATCCATTTTCAAAACGTCAATAATTGCACAACTCTGTGAATTAAATCTCTTTTTCCCCTCTACACCCTTTTCCGTCATTTTTTCCTCATAATTCGTCTTCTTTGTCCTTCACAATAGATGAATTTGACTCTTTTATCCGAAAACTGGTTGACTGCATTCCTAGGTTCTTCCCCATAAAATGCTAAATCTTTGATAGCTCTTCATCCTTTCAACCCTCTATATTTGATCTCAGCATGTCTCTTGGGCTTCCTCGAGGAAGCTTCCATTCTATTATGTTCCGGAGAAATCCATTGTGTCTCAATGTGTGCCCATATAAGTTCATATATAAGGTTCTTTATTCAGTATTGATCAACGAATGTGGCTTTTTCCTCTTCTGCTAATCAATTTATTTACTTTAACGTTTCTCTCTTCGACTCCCTCTTTCATCTTTAGCATCCGTTTTCAGCACCAAGGGTCGAAGCCTTCTTTTATTCTTCTCTACCGCACTCTTCCAATGATCCACGCCTCTGGTCTATAGAATGCGACAGTGAACACGCATTTTTGCATGCGCTGTTACCTTCTTCGCAAACGTATCTTCTTCGAACAACGTAGTTGCCTCTTCTCTCTCAAAATCCTTAGCTTGAGCAGCACTTCGTGTCCGGATAAAATGTTCCATTTCGTGCTGATTCAAAAAACGAAAAGAATCAATCAACCTTTCATTATTTCTCTCCACGTAGCAACTTTATCTCCTCCAAATATTGTGATTTAGTTTTCTCCCTGTAGATTGAATTGCTTTATTCTTGAATAACTTGAACCATTTTGTTCAAGGATCCCCGTACATCTTTTAAATTCTCGGCGTAATCTACGAAACGCAGTGTGTTATTTTCTCCATTCACCTTAGTTCCTTTGATTCCCATTAGACTGAGATACCTTGGGAATTATATACTTAGGGAATACTTAAGCGGGAGGAACACCACCACACCATCGCTGCTAAGCCAATGTTCCATCTTCTAGGTTGATTGATGCGGCGATTTTTCGTTACTTTCCACATAAAAGTACTGCCGCCAATTCTGTGAACTTCACTATCTTACCTTATCTTCATTAGCCTACAGTCAGACTAATGAGCCCGGGTCGACTTTCTCTACCTGTGCCATCAATGGTTTCCGGTGAGCCTGCTGTCTCTCATCAGTATGCACAGTGTGTACAGTATAGGTGGGTTTTGATGATTTTAGCTCGGCTCGTTTCGGAAAAATTAAAAAATGATATTTCAGAATCTGGACAATTTGTGGCGTCGTATTGACTCAAAAGAAGTTGGAGTTCATCAAAATTAAAATTAAAACTAAATCACACTTTTATACAAAATTCATTGAACGCACAAGACTTTTCAGATATTTAAGTCATCGCCAGGTATTGACGATGGCTTAAATAGCTGCGTCGTGCGTTCAATAAATTTTTAGGAAAATTAAGTTTTAGATTTAATTTGATAATGAAATCAATCAACCTTGGCGTTGCTTTTTTTCGCTTGCAAACAACTCCGGTAATTTTCATTTTCCCACAGGGATGATTCCAGGCAGGCAAGGAACGCTGTGCTCTGAGTCCGGGTGAACAGTGTTCCTTGCGCTGTGGGAGCAATTCAAATTTATTTCGGTTCACATTTCAATTACATTGGTATGCTCAAAAATTCTCCCCGCAATGAAATTCTCCCATCGTTGGAGACAGCGTTAGTGCTCTCACCTTCGCGCGAGGGAGCAGACGCAGTGGATGCTCTGACGCACGGGAGGCCACA
>LYUA01000627.1:263198-279231 GCA_002093875.1 Calopteryx splendens
TGCAATTTTTGTATTATTTTATCGACAAATATATATATGTATAAGTATATATATATATATTACTGTAAAATCGGCAATCACATTGGATGCCCAAAATATGTTTTAATAGCTGTAAATTCCAGAATGGGCAGCAGAGGGTTGGACATTTCAGAATTTGGCTAGTTGCATAAAAAAAAGATTCACTTGGGATTATGTCACTCAAAAAATTTAACTCGGAATACTTTTTCAAGGAATCTAAGTATTAATTCTTCCGTCAAGTGATATGTCATACCAATTGTTTTCTTCGCAATGAACAAACGATGGCAAGCTATAAATATGTCTTAAATGGCTTTTTCCAATACAGAAATAAATGGCAAACCAAGTCTCTAGGACGGAAGAAACTCCGTCGAAAAAAACAAATATGATGATACAGAACCAAAAAGGCCTCACAAAATCATTTCGTGCAAAGATGAATTTGCTTTTTCTTAATTTTTGTAATATGCTTTACTTACATTCATGATTCTTAGAAGAGAAATGTTTTTAACGAATGATTTCCATTTTCAGAAGCATCAGATTTCAATAATCCATGCAATCGATTAAGCCATAGAATTTCGTTTATAAAAGTAACCTCTCATTATTGATATAAACCGCCCTCTCTACTTTGAAAGTTATACTCACCATTTAGATTCTCACTGGACAATTATTATGTCCGCGAGGTCTGGCCATTTTTTAAAAATTTTAATCAATTTCTTTTCGAAGAAAGCACGTTGAAATCAGCCCTAATAAATAAGATACGTAATTTAATCGATCACGATGTTTAATCGGCAAGTACCAAAATATTATATTTCGTCAAGCTCTCAAAAGATCACGGAGTCTACACCCTTGGAGGGGTGAGAACCCATCAACTTTGGGTTAGCCCACCCGGCTACCCTGTTGTCTATCTTTTTAAGAGGTTTCCTAAAAAAATTATCCGTAATCTTAATAGCAATTGTGCCTTAATTATTCCAACAGCCAACGAAAAAAAACAATGCAAGAACAAATCACAACAAAAATATACCTCAACAACCACAGAAATCCTACGCAATATTTTTATCGGAGGCGGGATTCTATCGCGCGAACTCCCAGTGAGTCAGCGAGTTTACATAAATCAGACTAGCCAGGTCGGTGAGAGTGGGGTCAGCTATAAAGTTGGATTTTTGTGGACTTGATTCATTACTCCAGTAACGTGATCAAGACATGAGGATAAAAATTTGCAAGGAGTTACTTATTTGGAGAGCAAGTCCAATTCCTCCGCTCTCACAAAAAAATACCCAAAATGGCGTACGTATCCGTTACCAACATTGATAATTAAGACGCCAAAACGTATGATAACAAATCTCATTTAAAAAGAGAACTACTAGTTTATATAATATCGCTGGATTGCCATTGTTATTCTAGGACACTTTTTCGACACTTGGAATATGTACCTCCCAACCAACCTTCTATTTTCTTCTCTACCGTACATTCTCTACCATCCCCATTCTACCACTTATCCCACTTTATCTACTTGCAAAGTAAAAGCTCGGGCTAGAGTCATGAAAGTGGAAATTGAAATAATGATTTAAATATTTTGGAGCATCGCCCATCGAGGGCTCCAGGTTCTTTTCAGGATGCCTCCATCCAGTCGCTTGTCCATTAGGTAGGTACGCACATGGAAATTGACACTTAAATATCGATTTATCACATGCAGAAGCGTCCATTATTTCGCGTTTCCAGTTTTCCATCTACTCATGTCAATTGATGGTTAATATCCATCTATTTAACAGTCAGTGAAGACGCCTAAAGATTCGGGAGTGATCTTTTTTGTCGTCATATTTTCACAGTGGGTACCTCATCACGATGCGTATAATCATCACGATGCATGCCGGTTTTAACAGCGTAATCGTGTGGGAACCCCAACGCGGGAAATTGCGTCACCGAAAAAGTAAATAACCCCGGCGCCGAGGAGGAATCGGGAGCACACCGCCGCCCTCGAAGCGCATAATGTATCGAGAGGACGAATTCATGAGGCCGATCCCTTTCGAGCACATTTCGCTGACCTCCGATTCAAATCTCGTGCTTACACCGATGATGAAATTAACCGGCGATTCGAGCTCAGCCAAGATGGCGGACGTTTGACAAGGACAAGGATCGTAAAGTTTATTCCAACCGCATGGGACCCGTCTGCTCGCAACGCGTCACGTTTTTGCTCAACGTGATGGGCGCACGCGTGCGGAGGCGGCAGCCGTGCGAACGATATGGATTTGCTGTCGCACTGGCAAGGATTTATCAATCGCCGACCGATGGCCGGCTGATTAATTCGTCGCGGCTGATTGATTCCTTCGCTCGGCAGCCGAGATGCGAGAGGAAGTTTGGGCATTGTTTATTTATGCTCTCGGGCTTTCTATTTTTTGTCTATTTTAGTTTGGGGTGACGTTAATATTTATTAGTCGGTTTTCACATTTTGAATGAAATAGGGAACGCCCCGCGACCGCTGCCCATGTAATTGAATCTTAAGCGGATGACTACTGCGGGACCCTCCGTCAGTTCCCTCTCCTGCTACCATGACAAACAGACACCGGACCCCGAAAAAAAATATCGTCTACACTCGAATATTAGGCAACCTCCCTCGCCCCCGATTTGAATAATAAGATGAATAAAAGATTAGGTGCTTGGTTCCATGGTTTGACACAAAATTTGATGGATTTTGCTCGAATACTGAAATGACTGATAGATGATTTTCCAATCCCCTCTTCTCATTGAGCTCAATCACGATCGTCATCCAGTTGAATGAGCCAATTGTGATTTAGAGAATAGAAGATCTTAGGCTTCATGAGTCGACAGGATTATCTTGACTGACTTCATTCACAGCTCCTCCGTGGCGATTCGTGACCGACGTGGATGATGAGCTTTTAACTCAGCTCGTGAGCTGAATGACTGAGACCAACCGTCATTGATTTCAATCGTAGTCCTTTATTGTCTGGTCAAATCGCGAAAAGATGAGAAAGATCGGAATTTTTTCCACTTTTTCGTCCATTCATGATTGATCGAATTTGTTCTCTGGCGTTTTAATTTGTGATGGGTGGTTAAAAATTAATTAGGCTCAATAAACTTTGGCTTCGATGTGCGTATTTCCTGCAGTTTTTGCCATTGTATTTCGAAAAGCGTACATTATTAAAAACGCTGCCGTGCCATTGGAAAAGTTTTCAAGTGCTCATTTCATGAAAGTAGTGCGCTGAATAATGAAACTTAGGATTTCAAAACAAATTGGTTTCAATGTTTGCAAATTACATTGTATTGCTTGAATGAGTTCAAATTCGTTAGTTTTCCTATGAATCACCTGCTGTCGATGAATTTAAAATGTCCAAAATAGCACATTTTTAGTGGTCCTACGTGTTTTATATGGATAGATAATGACTGTGATGGTATATAACTAAGTTTTTGGTGAGAAAAAATACTGATAACCTATACAGTTCCTTATCACCCACTTCCTACATTAATGGCTGAGTCTTACATCTTAAAGTGAAACAAAATAATTATGAAATCAATGCTTTTCTTACCCGAGAAAACGTAGAATCCTAAATTCTGAAATAGAACCCGAAGTACACAAGCGATACGTAGTTTCTTGGATATGTTGCAAAGAGACTTTGACAGGCTTGTAAAAGTAGGCTTCCTTTGTTCATCTTAGTTTATTATAGACGTAAAAATTCCTTCCCCTCATGTTATGAGAAATAATTCACATTTTAGAGTCTAGTCCAGGTCATACATCTTCAGAACAGTGGTGCACGCAGTACGAGACGGTGAGCAAGAAATAAAAGTTTTCAAGTACTCATTTCATGAAAATAGTGCGCTTCACGCGGCGCATCTGTATCCACCTCAAGTTTTTAACGTTAAACCATTTTCCTTAGCCCCGAATAAACGTTTCCTTGGTGAGAAAATAAGTTTATTAAAACGTAAAGCGTTATCATTTTTAAAATAAAATATTTGTCATCAACACTTGATTTTCAGCTTCTTTACTGCCTGAAAATAAATTAACATTTTTTCGAGTGCAATTAAGAATTTTTAAAATTTAGGAAAATCACATTTATTTAATTAAACAGTTCAGCATTCAGTTTCAGGGACGGTACGGAATTTACTTATCATCGGTAAGGGATGGACGCCGACGATATTTATTAGAAAATAATCAAAGAAAGAGTTTCAACTTACCGACCAGATTAAACAAATCTCCACCATGCATCACGCAATGAAAGATGGATGCTGGATTACACCAAGCGGGGATCAAAACTGAAACCTTTCTGGAAGAAAAGACCCCACGGATTATGGGCTATCGAAGCCGATAAATTCCAAATGTGGAGGGCGAAGTTACGTCTGGAATGAGATTGGGTGGGATCGAGCAATTGAAAAGGAGACGTCCGAATTCCGTACGAGGGGAAAAATAAACTTCCCAAAAGAGCAAAATTAAATATTGGCAACCATTGCGGCCAGTCAACCTACGTCGAACTCCAATAATCCTCACCCCGCCCCAGCAATAATAATTCCTTCTCCGCCGTGCCCCAACAATTGGGAGAGGAGCCGATGGCGTCGGTTATTATATGCGGCGGCCAATCGCCGATGAGGCTCCCTTCGTCTCGCGACGGTGCCGCTCGGGCTGGCGGGGTGCGGAAGGGGAGCGAGAGGGCATCGGTGCTCGAGGGTCAAGTGCGCGAGGTCTCCCCCGCCCCCTCTCATCTCCTCTCGCTCTCCACCTCACGGGCGGTGTTATGCATCCGAAAACACCGTAGCGGTGACTGGAGATGCCTAAGTTCTAGGATGCGCTCCCCGACCTGGCGGACGGGGAGGCCTCCGCCGAGCTACCCGGAGAGATGGTACAACGGGAAGGTGAGCGAAGGGAGGCGATTTTTTCCCGCTCAAAACTCGAGACAGTACGTACTGTCGCAGAAATGGAGGTGGAACACTACCGCAACGGATAGCTCGACGCACGAGATTCGTTCAAAGTCTTTAGCACTAACAAACAGAGGCCCACGGGACGTAACGTAGGCCCCCTTATTACGATTGTCTATCGAGACCCACTGTAAACTTTGAATGTTGAGGCATAAATTAACATATAAACCGCCAGCTTAGAGCTAAACTTCCGAAGTAATGATCTGAGTGCATTAATTTTCCCATATTCGGAACGACACGAGTTCAGCTGCGATATTTCACTTGGCATAAAGAGTTGAATACACGTTAACTACCGACTTTTAATCACAATAAATAGATGCATCATTGGTCAATTTAACCACTTTAGGAGAGCCCATACTCTTAATTATTTGCATAATTTTTTGTCCTCCAATTATCTATTGAATTCATCCTAAAACTCTTGAGAGGTCTTCGTGAATTTGTGTGCACCCCATAAATCTAAATGCCGATGAAGTATCAATGATGTTGAGCTCAGGAGTTTAAGACTTCCGTTTGCATCTACCGGCCACACTCGGAAACGCGAAGATTCGGCGAGTATTGAGAACGAATATGACTGCATGACTATTTGCGGAGCAAATGAAGTTAAATCTTAAAAAAGTCGGTAAAATCATTAGTTTAAAAAAAGGAATAATAGACAATTATATTTTAATAAAATTCTGAAGACAATTCACTGCTGTAAGGGACGAGTGACTACTTTCTATTGTTTATTCCGTCGGTTCAGGCAATGTTTTTTTACTTCCTCAAATTTTTATCAGGATGTGAACCTCTCAAAAACAGCCATTTTTCATCTTTTAAACGTTTCCAACAGTTATCATTATTACATTTTATTTTCTGAGGCAAAGAACAAGATTCGACAAAATGCATTATTTTGCCCTTCTGTCTTCGGTCTTATAAGATTACTTAACAGTTCGTACCACTATTCAGGTGTCATGCGAAAAATTCGGAAAATAAATGACTTCCTAGATTTTAATAGTGACTGAACTCTCCAAAGTTTTCTCTATTTGTGTTGACATTATGAACCAACACGATTTTCTTTTTCTCTTCCTCTTCTGCCCTTGCAATTAATTAATTAGTGCAAGGAAGTCGTCTCTTGAACGGCTTCATCATTTTTACGGCTGAACGAACGACTGAATCATTTTTACGGCTTGAATCATTTAAGGTAAGGAAACATTCGAAAGACGATCTCGAGCCATTCTGAATTGACTGATGGAAGGTTGTGTGCGCATGCATACCTTTCGCAAAGTAGGCGCAGAACGGCGCCATAGTGGTTGGGCAGGACCGAGCCCAGGGCTGTTCCGACCCGGTTCATCGTGGCGCGTCCAAGTGGACGACGAGTTTAATTCTCCGCTAGTCATCGCCGGTCTCCAATGCCGTCGTATCCCGTATTAAAAACGTACCGTCCTGAAACGGTCTCGTTCACCTGTGCGCAGAGACGGCACTCGTACTGTCGCCCGTTAGCACCGCCATGTCGATCGCCGCAAGGTTAACGCTAAGTCAGATGAATAACCTTCGTTCGAGCGTCTTGCTTTCTGTTCGTAACCAAGCGGAATACATACACGCAAAGAGGAAATTAACATTCCGTAGCACGGCGTCATGCTTACTCATCCTACTCCATGGGGCCGAACAAGCATTTCTAAGACGCTTCCTTATTTACTTTTAAAACGCCTTAACTGTAAATGCAGGGTAGTACAATGACCGTGTCACAGTATGACTTTGGAATCCGATTCCATATCACTCGAGATAACATTTCAGGAGATCACTTTTCAAAACGTTCAATTGACATGGCTATAATGAATGCATTTCTTTAAATGAAAATAAATTTATTCGGCTTCTTTTTCCTGGAGAAAATAATAATTAATTAATATTATCTTCAATTTAGCATAAAATGTATCATGAAAATAAAAAATACATTGGGATATTGGACAATATTTATTACTAACAATATTTTGCAGTAACACATAATTCCTGAACTCGTTTCGAATTTTAGGAGCCTATTTTAATTCGAATTTTTACATTCATGCGCCTAGTACCCACGCACTTGAAAAAGTTAATCATGTTCGGTGTAACTTTGCGGAATTGTTTTTTTTAATTATCTAAATGTATTATTGCATAGCAGGAACTTAATGATGAGGCTTGGGAGCAAAATCTAGATCGTGTGTAATAAATACACGACAACAGACAAATTTACTATCGTTATTTAGTAACTTTTCCGACCCATTCCTTCGCACATGGACGCTCAAATCCCTTAACGTCATTGTTATTGATAAATAGTATTTTCTTAATATATTTAAGGAGATATGAATGTATCCTATCCACTGAACTCCAACGAAACAATTGCTGGCTGAGTAACCACAAGATCACCATGGATATCGGTAGAGTCTCAGATAAACTGAAATTAAAAAGAGAAAATGAAAGTAAGGGTAAATCTTTCCCTAAGAAAGAAGTTGCGTTTGATGAAGAGATTGGGAAGAACGAATGCGAAATTATTGAACGAGTGGATGATTAATTTCTTTCATAACTTGGTAGAATGTGTGTGAAAAATTATAGGATCGATGAAGAGATTAAAAATCGAGTGAATGCCGACAGTAACGTTGTTGATAATATGTGACCTATTTAAAAATGAATTTTTACCTAAGACAATGAAAAGTTACACGATATACAATCGGACTCCTTCCCACGACGTTGTATGAAAGTAAAGCTTGGGTATGCCAGTATAAGGGTAGATGTCGATTAAATGAGGTGACTACGGGGTACTTACGGAGAGTGTTAGAGGTAAAAATAGAAGAGATAGGGCGAGGAATGATTGAGTTACTAAAGAAGTGGATTGGATGCACCAGTAATTGACAAGAATGAAAAATGTGCGCTTCACAGATTTGGTCATGTAAATAGCATGTTTTGACGCTTAAGTGATTGGAGGCCGTCGAAGTTTCAGATCTGAATATGAATCCTTCAATGGATACGATACATCAACGGCAGAAATATGGACCAATGTAGTAGAAGAACCTGAAAATATAGAACCTTCATGCATAGTACAAATTCTCCAGGGAAAATATTCGCATCATAAGTGATCGCCGAGTCCGGAAGCCATCCAATCTGCGTTGAAGTGAAAACACAACGAAAAACAAGAGACGCCTAGTAGGATTCGTATCCTAAGCTTTATCGACGACGTAGCTCAGATTTTAAAGATAAACTAGTGCATGAACGTTGAGATTTATGATTTTGGATGACATAAGAGTATTGAGAGTGGGAAGTTATTCTTCATAACAAGAATACCGGACATAAATACTACTTAGCATTCAGCATACTTTGATGTATGTATGGACTAACGATTTATACCTATATTATAGTCTACATTAAGAGGACGTAAGACTAGTTTTTCATAATTTTCGCACATGAAATCGCATGCTGTATAGACACGAAGTTTATATCTATGTATATTTAGGTGCATGCAGATATTTCTGACGACATCTTCAACGTTGACTATAAAATATATTAGAAAGCACAAAATAAACAAAAAGGAAAACGCACTGATAGTCAAACATCTCTGTAAGCTATAAAAAATGGTATAATCTGTTTTTGCAAATATTATGAATCGATAAAATACGGAATGAATATCAAAATATATATTTATTATTTTCAAGAAATACAGGTTAATGAGGAGGAACTTCTTTAAACATGAATGGGATTCAAAAACGAAATTATTACTTTTCTGAATGGATTTAGTCATCTAAATTATATCGTCACAGAAATGAGAGGCAGATGGGCGTATAGGGACGCCTAACGCAATAGGAATATGTTAACACATGGTGATCAATGCATCATAGCTAGGATTCCAGATTTTATCTCATTGTGAGTGCATTCGTGATGCAATTTGTCAGAAATGTAATGAGTTGAATTTCTAGCTTATTAAAAGGTAAACAAAATAAATACTTATTACATAAAATCAACAAAATTTCTCAATCGTGATGGCGCCACTGGATATAGGTATAGATAGTGCACGATAACCTCTAACCTGCCCACTACACAGAATGTCCGTATATCATAATGCATGCATCACCCACTTTATCAAAATATAAACTTAAACTTTATCTAAACAAGGAAACTAATACTCTCAACATTTTTACAAAAGAATATACAAAGTTTATCACTCCCAAGCCCACCCCATTGGACATAACCTTAACGTGGTGGAAAAGCTTGAGTGTTCTGACGACCCCTAGAACTGTGCTGAAGAAAACAATGATAATTGCTTCTGGTAGAGTCTCCTATGCCAGATAGAAGTGTAGGAGCACGGCTTTGGACAAAGGAATGACCACGGGTAGAAAACAATAGTTTTCAGGAGGAATCGCTTGAATATAACTGATAACTGGTTTCTAGTATTCTTAGGATCATTAAAAAATGATGGAGGAGAGGGAAAACATATGGGAGTGTCAGTTTGAGTTCAGAAAAGGGAGGTGTGCGCGTGGTGCAATATCAGTAATGAAGTCACAGATAAAAATATAGAATATAGACAGGATGAGAATCGTAAGTTTCTTGGATTTCGAGAAGGCTTTCGAAAAAATAAACTGGGCACAATTAATTTAAATACTGCAGTGGATAGAAGTACCCCGGAGGGATAGGCGACTTGAATGAAACATCCAAAGGACTGCGGGTATCTGCAGTTCAGTGCGGGTATCGAAAGGGGAATCAGGTTAAGTAGTGATAGGCGAGGTGGGTGAGACTGGGTTCTCCATGTCCTGGGTTGTGGATGATAAAGCTCTAGTTAGCCAGTCAGCCAAGGGATTGTAATCATTGCTGAGCGCATAACAGAAGCAACTCGATGGGTATGGAATAAAAAAATCAATTAGAAGAAAATGAAGGCAATGAGGCTCTCAAGAAATAGGAAGGCTAAGATAAATATTAAGTTGCAATGCTTAGACCAGAGCAGGGAGAACACTTCACTTATTTAGGAAGTATTTTAGATGAGAATGGGAAAAGTAGTGAGGGCATTAAAATAACTGCATTAGGTTTAGGAGCTTTTACATAGAGAAGGGAGCTGATGCGAAGAAAAGATTAGTGAAAACTTTGATATGAGGTGTAGTTTTGTACGGCTGCGAAATTTTCTCATTGAGGCAACAGGATAAACGAAAGTTGGAGGCTTTTAAAATATGGGTGTGGAGAAGAATGAAACAAAATGAAATGAACGCTTTAACACAAACAAAGTGCTGGTTGGGGAAGAGAGAAGGTTATTGGGAGAAAATCAAAGATGTCAGGTAAAGTGGACGCAGGGCACATCGGGTAGCAACGAAATGTTGAAGACCGTGATAGAGGGGAGAATGTTGGATAAGCGAGGTATAAGGAAGAAAAGAATAGGCACGATGAAAGGAAGGAAGGGATGTAAAATGTATGTAGAGTTAAAAAACGGTTTATTGTAATTAGTGAATTAGAGTTTTGTAGTGTCGTGTTAAGTGGGCTTTAGAAGTTTAGCTGCTTATTCCCTAAGTTCTTCAAAAACATATCTTGATTTGTTGTCAATGATAATCATCATCATTTTCAAGTATTCTATCTAGCAACATTATTATAAGTGAAATCACAATAGAAAGTAAGTCTTTGCTGAATTCCACAATTGGGACTATTATATTAAATTCACTTTGAACTTCGAACAAAAACGGCATAGACTACACTAAATTAAGGAAATTTAAATTCAAGATATTAAAAACACCCATTAATCAATAAACAATCCTACTCAAACAAAACAATAACTTTCAACAGTAAAAAAATGAAATGAAATAATTATTCTATTAGAATTCAAAGGTAAAAGCATATTTTATACCCTGGGATTAAATAACCATAATTGTATCAAAAATGATCCCTTTTTACGTGAGAAAACTAATTTTATCTATAAGAGCATGTTTATTCTCACAGACGTTTTACCAGTAACTTAAGTCCGCGATACTCACCGAACGCGTCTCTTTCAAATTAATTACGTGTGTAAAACACGGATGAGTGACAACCATAGCTAATTCAGAGGGTGACGTCGTAAAACAATAGTAGCCATCCCCTTGTGCTAACTGTATAGATATTAGGAGAGCCCTTGTTGCATGCAGATTCAGCAAGAGTGAAGAAGCAATGATGAGCGGAACCACGGAGTAAATAAAACTGCAAAATAATATGAAAATACGTGGCTCCTGACGATGATGCAATCTTCTTGTAAGGACTTTGAATGATTTTGAAAAATAGCGAAACATCTGACGACGGAATGAATGAAATATATAACACTGGATGGTTTTTGATTCGTGACCGCTTATCGCGAATGAAAAAAAAGGTACAGCTGATACTGCATAGTAGGAGGAGTTTAAAGCGTAACAAGTCCTTTACCAGAGGTTCGGCATATTTGATCGAGGTCCCATAAAGGTCGAAGAAAGCGATAGCGAATATTTTTCGGTCCGCGATTTAAACTTGCGTGAGTCGCAGTAATAGTATGAGTTACACATTTATGAATATTAGTTGTATATAATATCCCACAGTAAGATGCAATTAAAGGCATGGTTTACGAACGTCATTGAAACTTTATGTACCAAACTGAAGATTCATGCGCTAATTTGAAATTCAGGCAGCTGAATTTCAAATTAATTCCCTTTGTTGCACGGCAGAGGGAGTCATTCTGGTTAACCTAAACGGGTAATGGTTAAACGTTTATTCGATTAAAATCCGCTTTAACAACTTCGAATTACATATCAGCTACATAACTTGCGGCTTCGCAAAGCGAAAAAGAAAAATATACGTGGTAATCGATGACACTGCACGTGCAAACTAAGAATAACGCGAACTGTCAGTCGGAACAATTAAAACTTCAATAAGATTTTCGCAGCTTTAGGTTTGAATATTATGATTCAACATGTGGAGCACAGAGGATTTAAGGAATATTAGCGTCACTCTTTGGGAGATATATTGAAAAGTGAGCTATGCACAGAGAAGTGAAATTAGCCTCACGAGCATTCACGAAACATTTTAAAAGGTCGAAAAATAGTTGGAAACGTGTTTTTAAGTAATTACGTAATTACTCGTACATGTAATTTTCTGGCGTTTTCAACTCGCGAATCAATCACGAATTTAGCTGACTTTGCCCTCATTCACGAGTTTTTTGGTTAAATAAAGATCATTAACAAAAATTTGCCACATAAAATCCGCCAAATGGCGAAAAAATACCATTTTCCTCAGTGTATAAATTTCGATTGCAAAAAAGGGATGGGAATTAGGATTGCAAAATTTCTCCGCGAGATGGCGAACTTTGGCTTGATGAGATAAAGCTCCCTATCTATCTAAATAGGGAGATTTATGGTGAGAGGACACGCTCTGATACTATCAGAGCGCCATGGTCATTATATTGTATCCCATGTTACTTGAAGATGTCAAACTTTTTTTGAATCCTTTTTCAACTTCCCCATTCACTTCAACATATGCCGTGGAAGATGCGAAAGAGGAGATGAAAGACGTTAATTATGGTTAAATTACGGTATGCATTAATGAACTTTTTAAAATAGACAATTGCCTAGCTGTGTAGTCGTAGACTAGTTCCCTACCATGCGTCACGCATCAATGAAACTGCGGGAAATGCCGCGACGCTAACTTTAACTGAATCGCCCGCTGATGTGCATTCGATTGTAAAATTCGAGAATTTTACAATCTAAAAAGTCGAGAGAACCGGGTTCGAATATTGATCTAGGTGAATGACTTTTAAAATGTTAAATTATCGCATTTTATATGTCAGTCAACTTCGAGTTGACCTAGAAAGTTGAAACTTAGGTAGAAAGATTTTTTTACAAAACCAACAGGAAACATAGTAATATGTGTAATAGTGTGTTTTGAGGGGTCATTTTCACCACATTTCGGTCAAATTTTAGCTCAATAAGAAAATAATTAAACTTGGTGTTGATCTGACTTTTTTTTAAATTACTTGTGTTCAAAATATCGGATCAGGAGTTTTACTATTCGGAAGATAAAACGCTTTTAAATGCTCGTTTCTTACCGTTTGTCTTTTTCTATGTAATGTCCACTTGAGGAACCTGGGATAAAATTGGAAAGCTGTCGTGGGTGAAGGTGGAAATGGATTTGAGTTAGAGGAGTATGGAATAGAACGGATTGCTGAAACTTACAAATCGCAGCTCAAAGAAAGAAATGAAATCATTTATTGACAACAATAGAAACTTGATAGAGATGCCCATATTGATAGATAAAGAATCAAACGAGTTGATGATTACGAAGATAGAAAAGAGATAAGTCGAGGAGGGATGAGAATTATTAGATAATTAAGTAATTGACTAAGGCAAGAAACGAATTGGACACTTGAAATTACGTCGAAACAGAAATCTATAAATAGGGATAAATTTCATTTACGTGAAAATATTGATATACTATTTTGAAATATTGAAAAATTGCCGTGGAGGATTCACTTGGAAAAATGATGAACAAGCAAGGAATGAAATAACCTAGAGATATTTACATCTATCTACATCTACATGATATCCAGCTAGTCACGGGGAGGGTATATGGCACGGGGTATTAGGTCACCAGCCATTAAGACATTGATTATTATTGTTATTAGCATTCCGCATCTTTTCACGCTCGGGATGTTCAAATTAGCAGGGTAGAGTGTTTGGCAAAATTTGTTAAATTGGCAAGGTAGAAATTAGGGAAGTTCAATTTAGAGAAGGTATAGATAATCCGTGGATAACTACATGCCAAAGCCACTTACCTAATCACGTGAAGCAGGAGGTGAAATACACAAATACAGTTTTGGAATTCTTTATCACTGGATTGTTTACGACGAAAAAAAATTATTCCCACTACTAGAGCATATTCTGTTTTAAAATAAGAAATTCTAGTGGTTTTATGACCATGATTAGACATTAATAATGCCTAATCATGGCCAATAACTCTAGCGTTTAAATAACCCTCGAAGAAAGTTAACTGGTATTTTCACTCGTAACTGTACATTTATTTGAGTTTGGTTAAGTTCTACGGGATGCTTAAAAAAAATATATCATTTATGTCATGATCTTTTAAAGCTAAACATTTTACCAGGTATTCCTGCGAAGGGTTACCGGTGAGTGAATTTTTTCCTTAATTTCACAGTTAAAGATTCACCTGAATAATAATTACAATAATACCCTTGGTTTTATCACCACTATTATGTGCTTCTAAACCTCTGTACTGGAATCAGTATATTCACTCAAGAATATTTTACCTAACCCAAGAATTTTTCTTACTATACCCCAGAATTTTTGCCTTTCTGACCCAAACATTTTACGGGCTCAACTACTCAAGAATTTCACGGGTTTCTAGCTATACGCGTACATAAGAACAGAACATTAAACATTTTAGTAAAAAAATAAAACAGCTGTAATATAAGCTACGCCACTGTAAATATTAAAGTGAAAAAAGCTGAGTCATTCGCAACATTGGTTGTTGCAACCGGTACTAAAAAGGTTGGCTAATAAAATATCGAATACCAAATGCTTGACTTTGTATTTTCACCAAAGTAAATTCAGTACGTCTTTCGCAAAAGACTATGTCGACTGTTATTATGCACTAAAAATATACAAACTGATTGAAAAACTGCGCCTTGGAAGACATTTTGAGTCTTTGTAGCAATAAATTAAGGACAAATAATAGTTAATATTCTTCCTTAATGATGGATATTTTGAAATCGTCACACCCGAAACACTCAAATTAATTTTAATAAGTTTCCTTTCCTTGATCTGGAATACTAATATTTTTCCCACCCCATAAATCACGTTTTCAACATTTATTCCTACCTCCCAGAATAGAGAGTCATCCCTTCATGATAGAGCTTACTTAATCAAATGCATCCCTGGGCCATCGTAAATTTCTTACACTCACAGGGAATACACTTGAACACGTATTTGCCTATTCTAATTTAGAAGCGTTAGTGAAGGAATAAACTTTCGGACTTCACTGGGTAAGTAGTTTTCCCTGAGAGAACACATGGCACAGCGGAAGTTTTGAAAACGCAGTGGTCAAGGCATATGCAGACACCCTGCACACGCCATTGGTACGCTTTAGCCGCTACTTCTGGCATATTTTCCTCATTCAGTGCTTGTGTAATCTATGACCTCTATGCATTCCATTCATTCTTGCCTTTTCTCGGTTTCATCTCCTCTTTTCCTCTCACCGACTCACTATGCACTTACATGATTTCAAGATCCTCCTTAATGGAAGATCCCGTATAACTGACGAATGAGAAGTAATAGACTTCAACTTATGCATACGAGGTGCTACCCAAAGTTGTCGAGAATTTCAATATTCCGTCAAAAACCAGTAGCAGCAAGAACTTTTGTCACTAGATGCCAGTATTTCAGCTGCAAGTCTGTAAATCGACATCTTAGTGAGCAAACATGTTTCTTAGTTTTGGCTGTTTTCGTTACACCGTGCTCTTATCTGTCTGCAAATTCCAGTGTCTTCCGCTGTGAAGATTGGTGATTTGTTTCACGATTATCACTCATTTATCGGCAGCTATGACTCTGGACAGGAAGTTTGGGTCATCTTGAACCGTTGCTTGCAGCTCAGTTCACACCTCAACCATATTCCTCTGGAATAACTTCGCTTCAATGCGTCTAATGTTCAGTTCATCCGCTAGAATGCCTTGACGTGACCCGTACAACAGCCCAACCCTTTTAAAAGCGTATTGGATCGTATGGTTTTGGTCATCAAGGATCACTTCACCCAAGTTCACGATCGGTCATGGAGTTGTGCATGATGACGATCGACCCAAAAATGTTTGTCACTCTCCACAGACTCCCAGCCATCTTTGAAACGCTTAAACCACTCGAATGCTCTTGATTGGGTCATAGCATGCTCACCAAAAGCCTCCTTTTACATTCGATACGTTTTGGCAGCAGTTTTATTGAGATTGAAACAAAACTAAATGTAGAGAAACTTAAACCCTTCAAATCAGCTATTTCGCAGACAAGGAAGAATACGGTGTCTATTATTGGTGATCTACCGGTTAAGGTAGGTCCCTGGTGGACACACTCCTAAAGAAACCCTTTCTTCATTTCAGCATACTTCCTGCCTCCCT
>LYUA01000627.1:281994-302375 GCA_002093875.1 Calopteryx splendens
TGTGTATATGATTGTGTGTATACACACATACATATGCCTATACCGACTTTGGACACCATTCCAAGATGGCTTCCTCTATTCGAAGGGAACATTTAGGCACCAAATCGGTGAATTTGGATACGATGCAACATGACCTATGCCGTAGACGCACCATTTCTTACAACTACTACTACTACTCGGATACGGCTTCAGGGTTTAGTTAAAGAGGCCAAGATGATGGATAGGTGAGTATGGGCTTGATGATCACGTGCAATAGTGTGGTAACCTGACTCCAGAACTTAGCGGTGGACCCTGAGTCCTGTAGAGACGCGAAGATGTCATTTCGCACTACCTCCTTTTCCAATCCTTGCACACAAAATTGCCAATATTTAATTATTCAGATTCGGTAATTAGTGAGATAAATCAGAAAGGAATACAATTGGCGCCAGAAAGGACTAGAGCTCCACCGCAGTGGTCGCTGTCTTAGTGAAGATTTTTTTTGCCACTAGAAGAGAAAGATACGTATATCTCGATTTTTACATCCCAAGGCAACACACCTTGGGTATCCTCATTTAAGTGAAGGCGTCGTTGTGCTTTTAATCTTTTTATCTTCGCTTCTTGTTTAATATCTTTTAAATCACATAATTGCCAAATAAAATTGGCCACATTATTAGTTAAAATTATGAAAATTGTTGAAAACAGCGCTAAGTTTTCAAGCATAAAGTTATCTGAAAAGAAAATGCTTCGACGGTATATATTTGCACTTGAAAGATGCGATGAAAAAAGGATAACTTTTTCTGGTACTTCCCTCGTGTTTTCCGATTCGTCGAAAGATCTCTTGCCTCTAATACGAGGTTATCACCAATTCATTTATCTACTTTCAACTCGCCTCTTTCAATGCCCTACACAAATTATCTCCGCCTTGAGAAGCTGATTTTTTTCAAGAAATGTCCTTGAGATGCTATACGATCAAAATTTGAAGCAATGGTGGTTTTCTTAGGGAAGGCGCATGGTGCCACATTTCCAGGCCGCTAAAACGCACACATGTGTAATAATTCAAAAGCGGCAAAATGGGAACCCTACAATTTATTATTTTTTTCATTCCTTCACCAAAACATCCTTTATCAAGAGGGGGACTGTACAGTAAATTGCCTGCGTAATCCGCTACTCAACCGCCATGGTATAAAGAGATATTATAATTATTATATCACATACTAAGAACATATAATTTTCCTCCTCTTACAGCATTCTTTCTACGACACTGCCGATATGGGTTTAAATATTCATTAAAATATAAGGACTTTGTATTAGGTGTGTTCCCGCAAATATCATCTTCGTGTATCAGGAACGCTATAATCTAGAGATGTGGTAAAATGGGTAGTGTTTATACAAGCTAAGGAGGCTCATATAAGATGTTTCCATTTCCGTAAATACCGAGGTTCGAATCCAGGAGACAATTACATTGTTCCATAAGGTTACACTAAATTTTCCATAGTGTAAGGCTTTCTTCTCCTATTATATTATATAATACGTAGGTGAGAACCGATTTCCTTCTTTTTTTCTTTATTTGACGGGTAAAACTCTAATCTATATTATTCCTGATTTTTGTACGCTAAGCATTCCATTGTTTATTAACTATGCTATTAATATTTAAATGTATCGGCTATTTCATGATCTTTCCTTACGATGGCAAGGAGACCGAGATTATTTGCATCCAATTTAATTATTGTCAAAATCATTTTATGACAACCAAAGCGAATTTTGAAAGAAGCATGGCAACCAAATCATAATCAAAAGGTTTGTACATGCTAATTCCCTACTCCCTGCCTGTATGTGTATGCCTTTCACACCTGCTTAAATAACTCGGTATGGGATTGAAATGCTGACATCGGAAAAAATCAACTCAATGAACAAAATAGAATTATTCATAAGAAATAAAGAGGATTTGAATAGAGACTACCTCTCTGCTCTTTGGATTTGGATTAATAATACCTATTAATGAAAGAATCCATTAATGAAGATATTATAATAAAGATGAAAAAGAGAGGACGAGGTGAGATGAGGATCAATAGATAGTAAAGTAATAAACTAAGGTGAGAAACCAATGGTGAACTTAGTTGACTAAAAATTGATAATTTATAATCTTAATCATTAACTCCATTTAGTACTATATCCCCAAATGAGTTTTAACGGAAATTTTAGCTAGTATTTTATGATAAATTATCATTTAAATTAAAAATTGAGAAGTTTTATATTGTTTTCCTTTGATTTTGAATTTTTCTTTAGTACATTTTATATAGACTTAACTTTCCCATCATTTCAATTTTCCATTTCTTTATATTCTTCCGTTTTAATGCTGGGCATGCATCAAAATATTATTTTTGTTTTGTTCTAGATTATAATTTTTCCGTCTTCCTGTTCATTAACATTAAAAGAGTTACTGTTTGCATTATTTTTTTTGACTGAACGAATCGATGACACACACAAAATAATTTCCTTTGTCCTAAGAATATCTCTACTATATCTTCATCATATACGAAGAGCCCTCGTGTAGGTATGTGGCAGGGAATATTAAGTTAGGATCCCACGAATGCTGACCGGAAATTTTTATGTGTTTAAGAACCAAAGTCCAAATGAAAATTTTAAAAATGGATTATTTAAAAATTAATTAAAACAGTTTCGACGGAATAATGATTTTCGCATCAAACTATGTAATTTGGGCCAACTTTTTGAAGTACGATGTTCCTTGTCCCCTCGGCGTTAGTGACCCACCTAACAAAAATTCGCTGCACTTCCACTGATCTCTAATTACACCCTGGTGTAAGATGGAGTCCGAAAGTATCCGTGATGGAACTGGAAAGTCTATCGGAATATATTTCCAATACTAAATCGATAAATCTTTTAATGTTAATGAACTGCTAGCCGTAAACAAAGCATTCACATAAAAAAATCTTAATTTAATACGTGGCTGTTTGAGACATGAGACGCCATCGAATCTAAATTTTTTGAACAAGACAAAATGGTTTTGGAAGTATCGAATTGAACGCTATTTTAACCTTTAAACTCTTCAGAGCCCGTACACCACCGAAAGCTCGAATGGCGCGTAAAAATGTCCACCTCTCTAAAAAAAACATAAAAAACATGAGAGTCAGTCAGCATCATTCTTAGTCGCAAGATGTCTTCTGTTAAAAATGAGGAGACGAAAACTGGAGATTTTCTGCAAGTTAAATGGAGTAAATGGCACATTCAAAACTATTCCTCATGTTTTAAACTACTAAGTAATTATTGTTGATTCAAATAACTTTGGGTGCAATCCTAAATAATTACAGTAATTCAAGGTGACGTGGGTATACGTGTATTTGATTATGTATTTTGGATACACAAGTCCCTTTGTCACAACCACTGGTGTTGAATTTTTTTTCGAAATGGCGCAGTGATACCGGAAACGAGAATCTGAGGGGATTGGACAACCAACGATTGCGGTCCGCAAACCCCTTCCCACACTACACCTCCCTCATCGGCCTCGTTCCCCCATAAGCTCATCCGAAAAGTTCATTTGAGGTTGAAGCGAAGACGGGATCAATATTTCACTGATCGATTTGGAAATGCGTAGCTTTCGCGAGTCATGCGATGTCCTGGCTGCCGCGGAGTCCACCCACGTCCGCCAGAGAGCGACAGTTCATCCAACGTTTTTATCGAAAATAACAAGCTTTCCCACCCACCCCCCCCTCTATTTTGATAAAGACGGCACGAGGAGGATTGGGGTCCACTTCGAGGCATACGCATTTCATAATTGGGGGTCATTTACTCACAGCGACCGACATGGACGATCCTTCAAAATATTCCCTCATTCTTCCTCCGAGTTCGTACCCTGACAGACGTGCGGAGCAAAACCTTAAAAAAGTTCATTCCCCGATGGGTGGAGGAGGAAATTTCACGGGTGAAAGAATTGAAACTATGTGTCGCACCGACGCAAGAGGTCTCGCAGTTGTCCCCCAATCAATTTCTGTTTAATTATGTGGGTAAAATTTAATCAAGAGTTAATGAACATTTCAACTATCACCGTAACGTCAAGCCATAATTCCGTATTATTACTTCGCATCGGTTTCTAGACCTTCCGCTCAATTTAATTAAGATACATCTGTCCTTAAATTATTTTTTCCCAAGACAACAAGCAACTCGAATTATAACCATATTAACAGTTTCGCGGGAGCCTTTCTAGATTATCTCAGCCAAAAGGGGCTGAGAGGAAGCGATACTAAAACACCTTAGCCTTACGTAGCTTGCTCACCTTCGGAAGGTTACGGAATATCTTTGTAAGGTGTGTCAAAACATTTCGCTTTGTGATAAACTGATAACGAACATCTCAATTCACTAAGTAGGGCGACTGACTCATTTTTCCGTTAATTTTTTCAATCCCATCCCAAGTATGATATATTTTTCATGGATTTTTGAGATTTATGGATATTTGAGATCTAGGAATTCCGTCCACAGGCGATTGACAGCACGTCGGACGAGAATAGGTTACCCATATACATAACAATGGGTAAGCCCTTGTAGTACTTGGATGTCTATGGTTAAATAAATGCATTCTTACTTTTTCGTGATATTATTTAACACAAGTTCTATGGGCGATTTTCCTTAGGCAAATAAGGCATTTTCTGAAAATACTACAATAAGGTGAAACCAGTCAGTTTTTAAAATGAAAGGCTGGGGGAACGCGCAAATGAATTGCTTAAAACACATTCAATCCGGTTTAAATTTCTGTTACTTGCCAAAGAGGCGGCAGGGAAGCGAAAAATTCCGTGTATCGGCCAGCGGAGTAATAATTAAAAATTTTATTTTTTACTTCGCGGAGGAAAAGTCATTTTTGATCACAAAACAAAGGCTCCGCTGAGATACAGATATCAGACCCACCGGGTGGTATATTTTCATGTCATGTCGCCCCGTAGCAAAACCGATTGTGACCCGCCATTGACCACGCCGGGCTGGACGTATATCCATCACTTCCACGAATACGCACCCGCATTGTTAAGTTTAACTCTACGATTGGTTTAAAACAACCTCCGCGGGGGGTAATTAACACACTATGTTCTCCTTTGACGCCTTCATTCTTATATACTTCGTTGTTTTCCATCAATTGTTTCAGACTTTATATTTGCCCCTTCAGTATCTTCGTTCCTTCCATCCCAGCCAGATTGTGCTTCAAAACATGCTCTTAAGTTTCCCTCATCTTTTTCCATTCTTTCAAAGGCTTCTTTCTGTCTCCACCCCGTCTATAACGCTCTCATCATATAAATATCTCCCAATATCTTTATTTAAATCAAACATTCTCCTCGAGAACCACCTGTCCAGAACTTCCGATCTTCTTTACCCTGCTGTTGATATCGTCAGCGTCTTACATCCGTGGCATAGCTGTATAAACGTTATGTGATTAAATGCATGCACGTCTGATCGTCTCTTGGGAAGAAATTTAGGCCATCAAGTTCCCTCTTTAATTTAGCCCACTGAGTCGCCTCAGTTTTGTGTTTAAAGAACTGACTTCTGCTCTTAAATGTTATTTAATTGATTATATTGTTGTGTGCCTAATAAATTACAAGTACCAACCTATGTAAATCCAAATGACTAACTAATAAATTAGAATTTTTTAGCCTAATTTTTCACGCACTGAGATACATTTGATTGTCAATTATTACGACACCAATTCATCCGCCCATAAAATAGCAGCATTCCCAGTTTCCCTTACCCTAAGAATCATCTCCAACACATGTAGAGATCTACATCTACATAACACCCCGCAAGGGCGTGTGACAGAGGGTGTTAGGACACCATCCGTGAATGGAAGGGAAGGAATAAGGTCGTGGTGGTAAAGGGGGGGGAATGCGTATGCATTTGTTAGCGTTTTCCACTCTTTGTGCTGTGGTCGTGGATCGTGCGAAGAAAAAACGAATTCTTGAGTCTATCAGTACCAAGTATGGGAGTTGGATTGCTTCCTCTATATCGCACAATTGATATCTATTTGGCAAATTCAATCTAGCGTTGAGTCTTCTATTCTCTAGTGATTCCCATTCCAAATCACGTATTAATCCGTGACGCTCTGGGTCATCAATACAGCTTGTAGCGAAACGGACAACCTCCCTCTGAGCTTCATTTAATTCTTGAATCAATATTTTTTTGAGTTAGTCCCATATGCTCGCAGCCTATTCTATGTGCGGTCTAACTAACGAGAAATAGCATGTTTCCTTCACATTTTCTTCATGTTTTCTTACTATGCGCTTTATGAATGCTAGCTTCTTCAAACCGGAACCACATATAAATTACGTATATGTTTACCTCAAGCGAGGCCCAATGTAATGCTGACGTCCAAGTACTTTACGGGGTCAACGGCCCTAATTGGAACATCTCCGATAGTGTAAGTGTAGGCATTTTCTCCTTTTTAAAAAGTACAGCCAAAAAACCCAGTCATTTGGCGTCAATGCTCAATGTCGTTTTCACAAGTTTTCGAAGATAATGGCCATGACCTAAACTTCAACAAGTGCTCCCCTTTATCTTATTTATTTTGCCAAAAGTTGGATGCTAAAAATGTCTCTCTGTAAATCCTTGACATGGGCGACCATCTTATTTTCCGTAGGTAATTTAAGTGTAGGCAGGAAAAAAATCCGATAAGAAATGGTCGCATTTACTTCGTCTTGCGTTGTGCTACAACTATATAAATGCAGATTATATGAAAACACTTTAATGTGAAAGGAAAACTCCGGTGAAATGAAGCGCACCACTCGCTGTTATTTCAATGTATAAATTCCCACAATTTCCATTCTTCTGACACCGCACCTTATTTATAATCCAATTCGGGGTTGATTCGTTGTTTTAACGCCATTCGTTTCATTTCCAGATGGATAAACGAAGACACTTTTGCTGGCATGACGGACATTAAGTTCCTAAGCTTGGCAGACAACCAGCTCACTGAATTCCCAGCGAAAGCTTTGAAGCACATGCCACATCTTACGACCCTCGACCTTGGACGGAGTCACCTGACTTCCATATCGCAGAAGGATTTCGAGGTATGTAAATCGTGAGATGGACAATTAGCAAGTAATAGTTATGAACTACTCGAGTGTTTTATTCTGACTTTTAACTTTGTCGCCCCGTTAATCGATTTCACTCCTCGTTTTCATCTCGTGGTTAAACATCCCAAAATGTTATATAGAAATACTTTGTTGCTATCTATATATTAGAAATCCATCGAACAATTCACAATCTACAGTTACAAAAAGGCCGTCACGTGCCCACGTGATGACACGCAGGACATTATGTAGATGGATATAAACTACCATCGCAAAATTTTGAAAGTAATATTAAGTTTGTGAAAAAAACAATAAACCAGACACCGAGTTTGCGTTCAACCACTAAATGAGATTAGGTTAGGACATTTTTTCGTGAAAATATAAAAATAAGGTGGTTCAATAAATTCACAGGACAAATATTTAATTTCATTTTAACGTTATAATACTAATGACCCATGTTTGTGTTCAAAACTTAAAATCTATAAAATAAATATGGAAAGCAGGCCTTGTTTGGAGGTTGCCAGTTTAAATTTTGATTAGTCCGGTGAATGTCAAAGCCAGGGACTAAACAGAAACCAACAATGAAACGCAATAAAAGCGTTGAGAATGCTCATAGTTATGTACTTTGTTAGTGTCTACGTGGAAACAAAAGGCTGAAAAGCAATATCCGGGTCGATAAAACTTTAAGGTGGCTCTCCATTAGATTTGTTCACTGTGGAGTATGGGTACACTGTCAATTTTCATCCAACAGGCTGGTAAAATCCGGCTTTAATTAAATGCGACCATTTCCATTGACTCGATACATGCTAGGGAGCCGGTAATTACAGGCTCTCAGTCTGTATCTTCAATCAAAACGACCTGCTGGTTGGCTCAGGGTTATAGGAGACTGAATTATTTTTCTACTCCACTCATACGCCCCTCGGTTACGCACCTGGGTGGTAAACCCTCTAGTATCTCCAAAATCAACATTATGACGCGCGCTTATGATGTTCTTGGAAGTGGAGATGAGCTGCCGTAAGCGAAGATTCCACTAATATTAGTTTTCTTTTCCTTCAATGAAAATTTAGGCGTTCACATTAGGTGAGTAAAATAGAGCGAATCAAAGGAAAGGGAACAATCGTCTTCAAATAGAAGATTATTGGAAAGGTTGAATGCATCTTTAATTTTTTTTTAATTGAGATCTTATACAACCGGATTATTATCATCCCAGTAATTTACAGACTAGCTTACCCTAGATTCTAGCACTCTCACCACCATCAATTACAAGATGAAAACATTCGCGCGTGAAAATTCATGCTACACCCTTGTGAGGCTTATTTGTTGCCAAGAATCCTAAGGGCCATAGCACTTTCAATCTCATCCATAACCATCATCGCCAAGTAATACGGCCCTTCCTGAGTTGGGCAACCTCCAACGGTGATTCTTATTATAATAATTATTGGCTCCAACTTTCGCATTCCTTCTTTCCATGCTTTAAACTCCGTTTAAAGGGGGGCCGAGGCAGAATTATGACATTGCCCATTCATTTTCTCGCGAAAGCGTTTTAATTCCCAAAATATTTGAAAAATAATGGAGTCACGTCCTGCGCTAGACTTATATAAATGCCTCATTATAAAGTAAATGTTTACACGCCAATGTCGCTCGTGCACCAAGCCTCATTTCTTCCTCAGCCCCAGCATCCTAACCCTACCCGCCACTGGAAATGGCTGAGATAGCAAGCGACGAGGCCTAGAAATACCCGCGAAATTACCCAGTGACCAACCGCATAAGGCTGAGCGATATAGCCATAAAGCGACATAAGGTTGATATTTTATTCAAATTATCCCCTTCGATCTATAAAATGTAGAGTAACCGATATATGAAGTATTAAATTCGAAGGCAGAAAAACTATCGTGAGGTATGAGACATTGAAGGCAGAGATAGAAGGTGAGTGAAGACGAGGAAGAAAGAAAATAAGCCTTCAGGACGGCATGAAGGCTGATAAAAAGTGAAGAACTGAAAAAGATTATAATTAAGCATATACAAAGATTGTATGGATTATATATATAAGGGTAAACAAAATTTCCGATTGGAGGAAGTCCACCGCGCTATGTAATAGTTGTTAGGGACCGTCCAAAAAAATGATTTTAAGGGCAGATTTCCTATTACAATGAGAGAGTAGCAAAAAAATTAGCCATATGGATTAGCCACATGCCATTAATAACCCATATGGAGCCATACTTGAGCAATCTTGATATTGATTTTTAGCAGCTCAAATGCAACAAATAGTATATTGAGGAACGATAAATAACGTCGACACATGCCCGATATGCATAGATCGTTGAGGAGGTTGGTACCTATTCCACTCACATTAAGTGTGAATATGATAAACGATAGACCTCCAAATGACATCTCCAACGGCATGGACCACGTACGATATGAGTGTGCGTGAGATATGAACACTCTTGGAAACTGAAAATAATAGTTTGAGTGTAAAACGAGAGAAGACTCGTGACTGATGTAGTTACGTGTTATTTCGTTCCGTGTGGGTACATAAAAATCGAAATTTCGATAGTTTATGCATCGATTTAATTATATTTTTGAAATTAAGCAAATATCATTCTTTCAATAAATTTATTTAACTATACCGACGAATGTTAGCTAAATTGTTCAGATGGCGAAATATGACGGTAATTTGTGTAAATTTATTTTCAAACTTAGGGGTACATTTAGTTGTATATTTATGAGTAATTTGAAATAAATGCTAGTTTTAAAGGAAAATGTGGAAAATCTTCTAAGGCTTTAGCGGAAATTTGGTGTAGACTCACAATCAGAGCCTTATAGTTTCGATTTTACTTCTTCGATATGAAGATTTTCAGCGTCGGTTAGCGACATGTATTTGCAATTGAGTATATGCACTTACTGCATGTACGAACTGTACTTTAATGTCATGAAGTCTTTTTCTAGATTTCAAGTTCTTCTAACAGGAATGCTAACAAACAGCATACGCATTTTTTATCGAACCCCTATTCCACGAAAACCCTCGGCAGGGCGGAAAAGTTTTGCATGCATTCCAATGGGAGAAATCTGGGAATTGTTCGAGAAACTACACCGGCGGCGACGGCAATTGTGTTGCATATGCATTTCATATCCTCGTTTGTCTCGATAGCTGTGATAGTGTAGTCTAAAATATTTTTTGGAATCATTCACATTGTCATCATTTGCCAAAAAAAGGAAGTTTGAGAATTATTAGGGTCGAACACAGGATACCTGGAGATGAATTAGAATTTTATGGTGGTTTCTTGATAAGGCCAACGAATATCCGAAAGCCAGTATTTTTATCTATCGTCAGCAGTTTAGGGACTGAATCCGTGTCTCAAATATATCCTATCTCTTACGGAGAGAGTCTGAATTAAAACAAATAAAAGTAATGAGACAGTATTACCGTTAGGCTTTCACCGCGATACTGCTTGACATACCAACACCTATCGTCATTTTTTACGAGGTTGGAACTGGAATATCTACACAGCTCCACAACGGCAGATACTGAATGTGATGACTGTAACTAATTGACTTTTGAATCTAGTTACTTAAATTAGCCTCATTTTAAAATCGCCTTATATTCGACTTAGTGAAAAAATTGTCAGAAATCCCACCTGATAAGCTCACACTTCATAGGATTCTAATAAGAGAGTGAAGAGTGATATACAATATGCCAGGCTGGCAGGGTCAAACTAAAATCACCCTGAGTGAGGCAAATAAAAGCAACGGGCATAAAATTCAGTGCGTTTCAATCATGATTCAAGAGGACGAAAAATTAATTTGACGAATGGAATGTAGTTTTGTATGGCCGGGAAACTTGGTCGCTGAGGAATGATGAAAAGCGTAGGCGTAGGCTTTTGAGATGTCGGTGTGGAGAAGGCTGGAAAAGGTGAAATGGACAGACAGGGAAACGATCGAAAAAGTTTTGGGAATTGTAGGAGAGGAAAGAACGCTCTTATGAGAGAAATTCAAAGAAGGAAGTACAAGTGGATGCAGAGCGTGCTGAGTGGCAATGGTTTGTTGAAGAATGTGATAGAGGGTAAGCGAGGGAGAGGGAGGAAAAGATTAGGCATTTTGAATGGAATGGAGGCAGGAAGCACGCAGAAATGAAGAAAGGGATACTTTAGAGTGTGTTCATCAGAACCTTAACCGGTAGATTATCAATTAATATCAAATTCCAAGAAACCCTGGATGAGGGCCCTGTGGTAAACCTTCCGGCATACTTGCCCAACTGGTAGTGCAATAGCGGAGGTCGCGATCGGGTGTGAGCATTTAATATTCCTAAGATATCTCTCTGTAATCATATTTTATGTTTTATACACACGCCGATTTATTTCAGGCTATAATACCTTAGCATAACGTCATGGATACAATTTCGAGGGTTATTATTCAATCAAGAGCACGGACCACACTTAATGATAAAACGAGATGAGAAACACGATATTTCGAACGGATCAGACGGGATTGGCATAGTTAACTTGGAAAAAGTACTGGCGTTCACACGCATTTGGCTAGGCAATATTTTTCTTTCGAAAACGGCCAGAATCGGGTGTTCGTAAATGTGTCGCTGTTGATTCCAGTTTTCAAAGAAAATTTCTCAGCGCACCTGTACAAGTTGAATTTGAGAATTCACTTCCACTGCCAAATAGTACACATAATGAATGATCTACTACCCGATTAAAAGGCGCCCTTCGAAATCGTAGGCAGGACTATTTTTATCGCTCCGAGCGTCGTAAGGCAAAAATTATATTGGTATTAAATTTTGTCTTTAGGAGCGACATTGATTAATAGCCCCTTCTACCACCTAATAGTAAGCCATAGGGAATGAGTTATGAAATGTCGCCTCGGCTATAAACCTTTCATGGAGGACACAAAAGAATATGCGTAGGTACCAGCCTAAAATAAATTATTTTTGCCATGAACGTTCCGTGGGTAAACGCTCTGGTACAATCAAGGTTAGATTAATTTCCCATTATCAAGGACATATAAAAAGGTGTTATTACGAGAGAGGGGACAGGCTCAGTCAGATTTAAAAAAAAAAATATGGACCGAAAAGTGAGTGTAAACAGATAATTGGAAAAACTAAGATCGGGTCCCCATAAATGTGTCTTTCAGAGTAATTCGCATTATTATCTGCGATTCTTTAATGGATTAAAAATCTTTTTCTCTATTTTATGATTTAGATGGCTTCTCGAATGCTGAGTTTTGACAATGCATCAAAAATAAAAAAATTAAAAATCTGCACAATGGTCGTTAGATACTTATTGTTAGAAGTTGCCTACGATGGCCTAACCATGGGGGCATATGCCCCCAATCTCAAAGTATGAATTTGAACGTTCTAGATATAAAGGCATTTGGGGAGAGTATTTTGAGTGGCAGAACACCTATAAAATGTGCCATCCTCAATGTAAGGCAGTTAATGTTTATGAGTCATTGCTCTCGTTTGTTACTAATTATTTGCTATTAGTTGCATACATACAATCATGTTAATTTCACATTAATCATAGAAAGTGCAAGAACTGCAAACCATGGGCACTTCATTGGGTTGAGGCACCAAAAACCAGCTTCACAAAGATCTCAAGAGCAAGGATGTTGAAATAGTAAATATTCATATCCTCAATTATGGGAAGTACACTTGACACCATGATGGTAAAAATATACTGACACACAGAAATTTTAAATACATGTGGTAGCTCTAACCCTTAAACATTCACTTATTATTCATTGATGTTGAGTTGACTTTTATTTATTTCCCTGGTTCCCTGATGTTCTGTGAGATGTTGCCAATTACTTTCCCCTCTTGAAAATCCTAAGCACCAAAACAAGTATAATTTTAGTATTTCCTATAACCCACACAAATAAGATGAACATGAACAGTTTGAGGGATGGGAGGAAGGACAAAAGCTTTTAACTGAAGTAGCTTATCTGAACTACTGATGAAGTAGTGGGTATGAAATGTCTCTCCCAGCTACTAAGCTAGGCATATTTAAAGAAATGAAAAAACATAACAAATATTAGATGCAGAGAGATGAATTGTAAAAAAGTGAAAAAAAAGCCACTTGTTGACTACGTATTGAGTGTAAGATTCCATGAACTCCAATATATGTTTTATTAAAAAATAGTATACACAATGTTAAATTAATATGTATCCATTTGGGCATTCATTGATAAATATGTAGGTAGTATGTTTCTACAAAAATACAGTTAGTCAATAGGATAACTTAATTAGTTTAAGGAAAACATGCTATAAAATAATACCTGGATAAAAATTCCGAACAATCTTGACTACAAATTCCTGAATGAACCACTAATTTCCAAATTTGGTTCTCTGAGTGGTCATTGTCAAATATTTTTACTACCTGACTTCATCATTCGAAATATTGTGGTTTCCAGGAGCACTCATTTTTTTCCCACACTTTAACGACTGAAAGAAAATATTGTATCAACATTCTTAAAATATCAATTCCTAAGAACATTTATCACTATTTTTTTTCTTTAATGTTGCCTATTAACCAAATAGAGAATGAAAAAGGGTCAACATTGATGATAATTCACAGGCAAAAGAAAATTAGAGACAACATAAATAAATAAGAAACATTTACTTTAAATTATAAAAATTTAATGTCAATAATGTCTAACAATATTATGTCATATATTACTAAGCCTCTGCACCAGGATTATCCTTGTTTAGGAGCCTATTTTGATCATAGTTAATTTATATTTAATCTAATTATAAGATAGATTGTATTCTAATTGTAAGATATTATTAACTTCCTTATGGTCAAATTAAATGTGCACAATTAAGCTGCCCCAAAACAACCTTTTTTTCATTTTCTTTGCTTATACATATTTGCACCCTAAGAACATTACCCACAACCGGTCATAACTACATTAAGTGTAGGTACCTATTATAATTGTTTAGGAAAGTGGGTATGTCGGGGCCTTAAAAAATATTTAATTCATTAAAACTATAATTTGAGAGAAGTAGTACGAAAATTTTAATGACATGAAATATTATTGAATTAGCTAATAAGCCCAACATACTCAAGCCTACAATTTTCTCATAGTAACTAATATTGCATTAAATTACATAGATTATGTATACCTAGCTATCATAATTAGCTACATGAAATTTAAAAAATGTAACTCTTAGTAAGCAATTTAATATTTCTTTTGCCTGTAGAAATTACTTCATTTAAACTGACATTAACATTCTTCAGGGTCTACCAGAACTTCAATTCTTATTTCTTGTAGCAAATTCTATATCAACCATAGAACAAGGTTCATTACCAAGAGGTCTGCAACATCTACACATTGGCCACAATCAGATATCTGACTTAAATGGATCCATCAGGTTAGTTATATGTAGGTAAATAATATAAGGTACAGCTGAAATTATATTGCATAAAGAGCTATTTAAAAAAAAATATTTTCATGATCTGAGTTACTAGATTCAAAATGAAAAAAGTATGTGGAATATAAATGTGTTTATCAAATAGTGAATTTGTAGTGATGGTGTAGATCTTTGTTTTAGCATGTTATTTACTAGGACTTTCTGCTATATATAACACTTAGGACATTGCCAGTATGTTGGGGTCCACCATAACTGCTGGCCATAGACACCTACTTCCTTAGTAATATTATTTCCTAAAATGTAGATTGAAGACTACTCATATACTGACACCAAAAAGCTAATTTCTCTATCCTCCCTCATCTTCATTTCAGTATATTAAATATTCCATTGAAACAGGCATATCAATCCATACTCCTTTTTGAAGAGATACTTTCATATTTTTTATTATATTTAAACTTAACAATTTCAAAGTTAAAATTAATTCCATGCATTGCCTCTTTCATTTCCTACTATCAGCACCTACAGCATGGTAGTCAAGTGTCAGTTCAGAATAGTGGCACTTCCTTACTAAATATCAGACAATTTCGGTTCAAGTAATTTTTTATGGAAGCAAAACTGTCATTACTATAATAGTAGTAAAATGAAAGAGTGAATCTGGTTAACTTTGGCACTGTCATGATAAAAATTCATTGTTTAAACAGTATATTCTTTACAATTTATCCCCATCTTGAGCATCAGACTTAGACAAGAAAAAATGGGTTCCTTCTCAAAATTAATTTTTATACATTTGAGTATGCTCACTGAGCACTTTGCTTAGTGAATTTACAGTAAGATCCATGGTAATTAATGTATGGTAAAGGGAGAAGTTGTCAGGATACAACTCCTAGTTACATTAAGATATAAATAAAATATTGATATAAGTTGCAAAAATCTTTTCACCACCGATCCACCAAAGTGCCTTTCCTTATGATTATCTATATGATTTTATAAGAATACATTCTTATTAAGTAAAATCACCTGGTGATATAATGTAATTAACAAAAATCCAAAGAATTCACAACCTAATGAAATCTTTTGTTACTTTTGTATTTCTCAAGAATTTTCTATTTTACGCAATAAAGTCAGAACTTGAAGGTTTATTAACACATTATTAATTCTATTTCAGTTCTCTCACCAATTTGAAATGGCTGTTCATTAATGAAAATAACCTTACAACGCTCGACAACCAAATGCCTCCAGTAGGAGTAAATCTACATTTACTTTACATCAGCAATAATCGGTTAACCAAATTGCCAGTGGAGCTGAATTCATATTCAGGGCTAAAGGCCCTGTTCCTCCAGGGCAACAGGCTAAAATCACTTGATGGAACCATAAAGCACCTAAAGAAACTCAAGTGGCTCCACCTGACTAACAACCTGCTTGAGACAGTAAGAACACAGCATAATTACGTGAATATATTATAACTTAGAAATGCCTACCCTGTGATCTTCTACTGATACAGAGTATTATGTAACATCCTGCCAAATTAAAGGTCATCATATGAAGTGCATACACATACACAATGCCATCCAGTTAGGTGGTGGTTTCTCATTTGAGAGAGGCTGTCAAGATATCCGATACAATGTCTTTCATATGACAGCACAATTTTTGTAAAATATTTTGCATGTAGCACATTGGAAAACAAGGTGGTTTATCCATAGTGCTTTTAAAGGACAGATGCCAGAAATAACTGAATATTAAGCTGATAACTTACTTCACTGCCGACTGATACAAGAAGGTAGAAACAGATTCAAGTAGAAATGTCATTCCTCATTATCTGTTACCAGTACCAAATAAAAGTTTCTCCAGCCCTATGAAAACCTGCAGGTTACCACAGAATATTAATAAGTATGTAATAAATAGGTCTTAACAAGATTTATAACAGTGATTAAAAAAGTACCTATATAATTGTTTCTGATATTGCGATGAATATTAGGGATCAGGACTTATTAAAGCCATGATGGCATTTGGTCAATAAACTTTCCAAGTTATTCATCATTTCATTTTTTTTATAATGGCTACACATTAACATCTTAAGTCTCCCAATTCTTGGCAGATTAGATACTGCAAAATTAATATGGTTTTCAATAAATTTAACTTTATCTATGCTTTGAAGAGTATTGAGTAATCTCTAAGCACCTATAGAAATTTAGAAAATCGATATATGCAAATTCAATTGAATGAAAAAACCATTCTTGGTGATTAAGTACCTTACATACCAATATGCTCAATTAGCCAAGAATTGGATTCATATTATTTATGACTACTCACAATGAAAAATTACAAACGAGAGTATGGAAGAAATGAAATGGGTACTAATGGAAGGAATTTTCTGGTGGTCACATAAATTTTAGAACAGTATGTTTTCCTCCACAAAATGTAGAGAACATTCAGCAAACATGAGGACCTACGACAGTCTTGGCATACAAGAAGAAAAATGCATTGATTGATGAAAATGAAAGGTCATGAAAAAAGCTTTCACAAAACATGAAGACGTCATAGCAAAATCTTTACATATTTTAATTGTCCAATAAATGAAATCAATGACATCATAAAGTCCAACTTACTTAGTCCTAAACAGATGACCTTCCTGGCAAATCTTGAAGTCACAGGTTTGAAAAATGATTTGTGAATGTCTGTTATACTGTGATTTTTCTGTGCCAAGCTGTGATCACAAGAAAGGACAAAGAAAAGTGTGAAATGATGCCTGCTGTTCAAGTATCTTAAACATCCAAAGGTTCTCTACTTGACCTCAATAAGGGCACACTAAATTAAAAAAAACTTCCATAGTTCCTCCATGAGTAGCAAGAGAAAATTGTGAAAATGTCAAAGGTAATCATGAAATTAAAAAAAAAACTGAGCTGAAAAGAAGTAATTCAGATGAGGATATTTCACTGGTTGAATAGACAACAACTGATTCTCCTAAACCTTTCCAGAATAACGTGAAGAGAGGATTATAAGACTCTTACCAGAGTCAATGAATCAAGAGAAATGGACTAAAGAAGTTACCAAATTCTTGAAATTCAAAACAGTTTTTAACACTGAGGCCAGAAGATAAAATATTAAATCAACAAGATAAGACTTGTTACAATATATTAATTTAACAGAAGTTTTACTGCCAATCAAAGGCAACATGAGAGATTTGCAAATTATGGTACTTGATTGTTATGTGAATGGCAGAATTGAGATACCCGCCACTAAGTGTCATGCAAGAAATCATTTGAAGAGAGGGGATGGAGCCTGTAGGAGGTTTGTTGACATGCTAGCTGGAGGAAGGGTGTCTGATTCCTAACGTCTACACCATCAAGAATGCCTTGCAAACCATGTCAACTACACTTATATTCTACTCTTGAACTAAGTAAGGAATTGACTGTTCTTATACTACACAGTAGAAAATTCACTAACCAAAAGTATTCATATTTCACATATGCAAGTAATATGACCAAATGTGTACACAAAAATATTTTCCCAGTTGTAGATTATATTTTCTCAGTGATCCTTAGATGTCATGGTGGTTTCCCTTCTGAAGTACCTCGCTTTTATAGCCATAAATGCTCCGCATGTATTCAACCTTGGAAGCCACCAAAGCATGCTGGCACAATTTCCAAAATTCTTTAATGTGGATCGTTAATTAGAAAAACTGTATTATGTACTTATTGCTGATGAGATTGTAATTTAATGTCAAACATATAACTCCATTGTTACAGATTACAAGTGAAGATTTTGCAGAATTAGAATCTCTGGAATTTCTTGGAGCAGGATTCAACCAATTGACTTCTCTCAATGGCTCCTTGCAGTCTTTGAATTCATTAGAAAGACTGAATCTCACCCATAATCTTTTAACAGAGTTCTCCCTAGGAGAAATCAAGGGACTGAAAAAACTTCGTATTGTTGATCTTTCAAATAATTTAATCAAGAAACTTGATGGAAAGATTGAGGTAAGTAAACATAGGTGATACACATATGTGTGTGCATATCTTCAAAAGATCTGAGATATCCTAAAAAAAGTCAAGAAAATCTACTTGGATCATGCCATAGGAGACTAAAATGTTTCAACAACTGACAGCTTGACTCATTTTAATACGGTGGTAATTGTAAGAAAATAGGTGGACCTTATTACAGTGGTAAAATTACCCTAATTACTTCCCATGAACAAAAAGATTGTTTCATCGTAACTAAAAACTGTGAAGAAAAGAAACTCAATTTCCCTTCAAAATGGCCTTTCCATAAAAAGTCAGATATTCTTTCTGTTAATAATGGGGATTTTCACGATATTTCATAAGATGGCAAGCCTTTTTGCATTAACTTTCAATGCCTTATGCCAACTTTATTTTTGCTTTGGAAAGTAAAGCCAGATCATATGGCAAGCAGGCAGTATTTGTTGGTGGGGAAAAAATACAAACAGAGGTAATTTTTGAATTATTCAGAAATTATTTAATGAAGAACAATAGTTATCATTATTGCATTTTGGTTCTCTGCTTGCAAGACAACTGTTATAAGTAACATCTAAACACTTGCTTTATATTCTACTATCTCAGAAGAAATAAAAAAAAGGCTGACATGTATGAGAATACGCAAATTTAATACACCAAGAATATTAACACTGAACTGCCACTAAAACCTTTAAATGTGTGATTGATGCTCCACTGAAAAATGGTGGAGGATCACCTGGCTTCACTTTTGTTCACTCAGAAAAACAGTAATGTTAAGTCTAGCTCATATTAAAATATCTGCTCTAGACAGCTTTGCTTTATCTCTATATAGCATACTTGATACACTCTGAATTTGAGTTTTGATTCTAAGGAGGCTTGGGAGCTTGTGTCCTTCATGGCCTCCAATCACATCAAAACTTGGAGTGATGTGGTAATTGAACAGGATTTGCTGGGCAATTAAAAAAACAAAATAGTAAAAGTGATTAAGCACATTCAGAAGTAAACTCTATTCCCTGATTCATACAATGATGGATGCAATAACAGAACAATTACTTATATGAATCCTGCAGTGAGTGGGATGGGTGAGATATAGTTGCCAAACTTATGATGCTTAGATGCAATGAATGCAGCTGATTTCTTGGATCAAATTTCTTCTTTTCAAATCTTCATTTCCTTGGAGAAACCAAATTTGTTGGAGAACAAAATACAGCTAAAATGATATCTAACTGCATAAAATTTTTCATGGGTTCAGGTACCTACTGTCGAATAGATAAATACAGAGTCACAAAGTATTACAAAAGTAAATTTACCATAGAAGACAGGGATGGCAAACTCCCATATTAAAATGCCTTTCTCTAAAATGTAATGTTTCTTGGGCCATAGATGAAGGAAATGACTTCTTTATGTGACATGCACAATAATGGAAATTTAAAAAATATTCTACTCTAGAAAACTAAAAATACAATTGAAATGAATCCTCCAAGAAAACAATGGTTTGGAAGGGGTAATTTACTTACGTAACTGAATAAACCACTTGGTAAAAATTAATTGATGAGGAATAAAAAATATTTTCTCTATTCGTTAAGATTCTGGAAAATGTATTTTGTACTGTGACAAGCATGTTCCTCCATCATCAGTAATACTCTCACAATGTTAACAGTACATATTTAGAATATACAAAAGAAAAACACGAGGAATTAACTAGAAAACATAATGCCAACTTAATGTTAAAATTTATTGGTTTAATGGGTAGTTAAATCCAAAGAGCTTCATTTAGATAAGTACCAGCATATTTTAACTTGTAGTTTTTTATCCCTAGGTATTCCTGATAATTCAAACTGTTAAAATCAATTTTAGAAACCACAAAATGACAAAAAATTCATCCAAGGTCGGTCTCAAACCTGCATGGTGTGTTAGCCAATGGCAGTGTACGCTTTATGTTCTTTGTTGTTTTCAGCGTAACTTTGTGGAACTTGCTCAGCATTTTGAAAT
>LYUA01000628.1:130562-144683 GCA_002093875.1 Calopteryx splendens
TTTCGAGCACAATGGAAAAACTTAATGGAACTTACAGAAAGTGGCATAATCATAAATATAAGAAAAATAGCTCCCTCGAAGGTATATTGTGATTCTCCTATTGCATTAATAGAAAATGTAGACTTACACTGCAGGAATTATGACTTATACTTTCAGATTTACCTTAAGACTTTCATCAAGCACATGAGAGCTCTTCCAACGTTCGACCCAGAACCCATAATATGGGATCACTGATCTATACATATATACACATTGTCATTTCAGTTTAATAAATGGCAAAAAAATAGTGTGAAAACTAGTGAATGTAGGAGACAAATTACATCAAGATATGTATGAAGTTGTGAAGTAAGATGGCATTTCTGAAGTTTTAAACTCATTGTCAGTGCTAATTGGAACCAATTCAAATTTGTGAGTGGGTAACATTGATCGATGTTTTTACCTAAAATGAACTCATCACAATTATTTTCAAACATTCAATTTTTGCAGTTCACATTAGTCTGCTATGAAAATTTGAGAAATCGACAATGATGAAAAATTACTCAGTAGTCAACACAAACATGCACATGCACACAAACAGCCACATGCACACAAACATGCACACAAAATGAAATTAGATTATTGTTGAGCTTAAAATACTCTCATCAAGTATGAATAGTAGCAGGTGAAAATATGCTGCATAAAACAATGAAAAAATCTGATAAGTGTACTTTTAAGCGTGATATCTTGCTAAAGTCCATTTTAGAAAGCAAAGTGATCGGGAAGACATACAAAGAAAGACACTGGATGAGATGCAAGTAACAGATAATGACAGACATGAAAGTGTGAGCATACAAAGACACGAGGAGTTTGAATGATAGGACATAAGATGGGAGTGCTGCATCAATCCTGGGATTGGTTTGATACAGCTCTCCCCTCCATTATCTTATAACCCAAACACTTCTTGTCTTCACTTTCACATATGACATTATGTTACATTTACTCCGTCCAGGGTCTATTTTTGCATGCCTTCAACAGTTCTCTTCTGCAAGATAACATGCTTAAAAATGTACTCGACAAGTTTATCCCTTCTTACTTTCATTGATTTGCACTTATATTACATTTTCACCTAAAACTATTCGTTGAACATTTCTATTATGCTCTAATTCCACAACTATGGTCAGATCAGAAAAATTAAGATAGGCTATGGATTAATGACTGAAATAAAGAGATGCACTTAACTGAGCCAAATTTTTGTAATAAATAATTCCAATCCACTAATTTAATGTCTTTTTTCATTAGTGATTTTCAATCCAGGCCTAAAATCATTCACCACAGCAATTTTTTTTCCTTTTACCATAAATATTTTAAAGGAGATCTATGCATGTGGGAATATGAAAATATTGAGTGAAAAAAAGCTTACAAATTGCTGTAACATCTTTGAATACATAAAAACAATAAAATAAAGTCAACACCAAAAGAGCCAAGTCACCACGTTGCGAATGAAAGATGGAAGAAAAATAGAACTAAAAATAAATAAAGTAAGTGTCGAAAGGAAGCAATTCCTCACCGGCACTGTTAAATGAGTCAAAT
Organism: Calopteryx splendens; assembly: GCA_002093875.1. NCBI lineage: Eukaryota > Metazoa > Arthropoda > Insecta > Odonata > Calopterygidae > Calopteryx > Calopteryx splendens. The sequence goes on from LYUA01000628.1 coordinate 132,132, forward strand.
GGAATGAATGAAAGAGTTTAAATGGGGAAACAAAATAAAATACATAATCCCATGTGCAGATGAAACCACAGTTATAGCAGAGAATCAAGAATTCTTGCTTCGCTACATCAATACAATTGCTCATTGGGAACACACTTCAAGAATGAAAAATGAAGAAATAAATTTACGTGAAATCTTTCACCCACCTTGGAATTAGCAAACAGCAATAAAAGAAGTTCATCAAGTCAGAGAACATGAGAATGGCTTAAGTTATGCTTTTCATAATGAAGAGGCAACTACTGTATTCAAAGAAGATACAGGAAGAAACAAAGAAGTATGTTTGTGAAAACATTCACGTGAAGTATTCTAAAAATAGGAGTCATGGACCATTTGAAAAGGAGCCAGGAAAATGATAGAACCTATGAAAAAAGTGAACATGAATTATATATGGGAAATATTTCTGAGTGGATATTCAAGTGAATGAGTGTTGTAGACAAAAAATATTACTGAATAATTTCAATGTTGCCACCATACTCCACATCTGTGAATGGTTAATACTTACTGTTGCTCCTCCAATTTAGTTTTCTGCAAATAGTTCACAGTGAAAAGCTGCACAATAGATACTTTTCTGTGAATAGTTCCCAGTGAATACTTCGTGGACCATTTCAACCTGGTAGATCAATTTTTCCATTACTATTTACAAGCTTTCCTTTTCATATCTTCATATTATCGAAATAAAATTATGAAGAATATTTCATCAACATATGCCCACAAATTCTTTATCTTAAGATGAATTGGACTAATGAGATGAGACTTTCAGCCCACTTGGTCACCCAAGACTATATATTTTAGTGAATATGAAATTATAAAAAAATTAGTTTAAAGCATATTTAGTCATTATAAATCCTTTAACCCCTCAAGCGTTTATGATACAGCAGTCTTGTCCACTTTAATCCATACCTAAAAGGTGCTTTAATTGAAGCCATTCAAATCCCTCAGCGTACATTTTGTTCAAAGCCTTGATGATATTTTTGCATGCACTAACTTAAATATTTTTAGTATCGTTATCATTCTTTGAAAAAATTCCAATAAATTATATTTTATTTAAAACTATTCATGTTGCATTTAAAAAAATATATATGCTTACATTGTGTCCAACCACCTTTCTTCCTGGTCACTCCAACTCTTAAGTTTAGTTTGTTACCAGAGTGTGGTATTGTCCAAAACATGGGTCTAAGCACATTTTACACCTGTACCTCGTATCTTTCCTCTTTCCCTTATATGCACACACAACAACACACCTTCTTTTCCCAATCTTATTAGTATCTGTTTTTGGTTTCTTGAATGAAATACTGTCCTGTGAAACGAGTACATTCACTGTCAGTGTCCGTGGGTCACCCTTTGAACTTTTTCTAAACTTTTCCCATAGTAATTAGTGATGATCATACCTACAAGGTTTATTCTGAATACGAAATGATCTTTTTTGTTAACAGATTTACATCAAAGAATGTAGGAATTCAACATGACCGTATTCACCAAGTGGTTGAATATTTTCTTATATGTACCACACTTTTTTTCTCTTTCTTTCAAGCAAGAAAGTCTCCAAAAGGTAACTCTTCAGGTATAAACCTCCCTTATACTTATTATAATCTACTATGCACATTGGTTTATTCACACACTAGTCCCTTCCTTTCGGCTCACAGTTTGCATTTCATCTGAATGTTTGTTTGTCAACATTGTGTCATCACACTTATCCCTGCACTTCAATTCCACCAAATTCCCACACCTCGCAACAATTACTTCCCCTTTTTGGAGTTTCTTTTTTTAGAACGATTGGCATTCCTTTCTGATTTTAACTGTTCATACAGCATCCGTTGTCCTAACCAATCTCTGAAACAGGGCTACTATAAAAATTGTCCAAATGAAGTAGTTTCTAACACACACTAAGAACAACTTTTGTTGATAAAAGATAGGTTTCCTTTTTAATTTCACATCCTACTTCTGTCTCCGAGTCACTTTAAATTATAAAATTCCACAAATATCCTGAAGAATCACAATGCTCAAATATTTTTATGCCAAACTGGGAATATACTGTTTTAATGAAAGTCTTCCCTTCCAGAACAATAAAGACTCATCAACACAGACTTCTTCACCTAGTACATAACTTTCTGATTTCTCAAATGCTCACTAACAGACCGAATTTTATACAATTTAGCATCTTGACCAACAACATCATCATTAGTAAAATCTACAATATGGATAAATTTTCTCAACATAGAAAATCTTTCTTCGCTCATTACATTAGGAAAATCGGTGTTTCTAGTATGTTTCCTACTAAAATGTATGCAGAGGGATGGTTTCTCAATGGTTTCAATCAACATAAGCAAACCTAGGCACAACCTAATTTCACTTGGAGTTATGGGAACCCACTTTTGAAAACGTGATTTCTCTTGTGCAGAAATTATTTTTCTCATTGGAACTAGTTGTCCTCCAACTAAATCACAAACAAAAAACTGAAAATGAGTAGCACTGTCAACCTCTTCCCAAATATTTCCTTGAGTATGCGTAACCGTTGAGAAGATCCTTCCTCTTCGGAACCGAAAGGGAATCTGTTTGAGTCCTCAGTAATTGTGTATAAACCTTTTTTACTCGTCTTTTCCATAGCTTCAAGCACTTCCTGTTCAGACAACTCACAACATCAAGATGCCATTGTGAACTAAATATGGGTTCCTCCAAGGGATAGTCTCAAGGCAGAAAAAAATAAAAAAGCTACCTTGGAGAGGAATGAGACATTTCATTTAACCAATCCACTATGCTTCGTCCCCCTTCCCCTCCTTCAAGTGAGTATAAATAGGTTCACATCAATGTAATTGCCACCTGAAGATGACAAAAAGTGTTGAAGCCCAGGTTACATGAATAAAATGTTGTGTGGAAACTACTAAATGCTAAATTTCAATCCTCTCCAACACGGAAAATTACCTACAACTGCACAAAAAAGCCACCAATGGAAATACAGGCATTGAGAAACCCTCAGTTTTAAATATTGTAAATAAGATTACAGGCGTCTAGTGTCTGAGAGGAAATGAAGGTAATCATGCCAGACTAAGAATTGGCATAATAAGTCAGGGAAAATAATAACACATGAACACAGATAACAAGGAACCACAGAACGAAGGTAATTGGAGCTCCACTCAAATTTACGAGCTCCTACACTCTCAAAACTGTCCATGAGAAATCAGGCCGTAAGTGATAAGCAGTGTTAAAATGCAGAACCCAGATGCTGTCTCCCGAGGAAGTAATTAGATGACCAAGTCTGAATTGGGGAAAAAATTTTTTTAACTACTGAAACACAAGCTAAGATGCAAATAACAATACCAGATGGCCTTCGCTCCCACAAATACACTCCAGAAGCACGTAAGTCAGTGTGTAAGTTGAAAAATTCTTAATGAAAAGATTAGATACACGGGGTGGGTCTCATGCCCTTGATGCATGCATCCGAGTGGACACATACTGCATCACACACCATGGGGGAGTGGCATCACTCTGATTAAAGTCAAATAGTTAAATCATATAATGTAACTTTAAAGAGGAAAGTATAGTTGAATTAAAAGAGGAAAATACTGTTCAGGAGAAATGGTCACTAAATGACATAGGAGGTGGGGAGGAAGTAATTTAAAATTGTCTCTTTAAGAGTACTAGCACAATCTAATAGTGACACAATCATGATATTAAAACATCAGTCGATCAGCTGTTTGATTAATTCAAGTGACCTTCTTAGTACTTATGATAAAGATACAAAATAGGGAAACAACACACTATTTTAATAAAGGGGGCTGAGGATTTTTTTCAACTCGTAAATTCCAAATAATGGATCAATTGCAACAACTCTAATACTTTCATGATGCAAGTGAACAAGAATTCATATGGAATTAAAAGAAAAAAGATGCTTGATTTCTGAAAATTCCCAGTCATTCCATCCCCAAAAGTAAGAAAATTTACCAACGAATTTATATGCATCCTTTCAGATTTGATGGCATTAATTTTATCTCCTAACATGAATACAGCCTAAACAGTAAAGATGAAAAGTAATGCCCATCACTACTACTATATGTATATGGCAATGGGATTTTAAATAAAAATAATCAAGTAAATAGATACAAGATATTTTTGTAAATATAGTTTACAAATTTACCAAAATACAACTTTCAATGACCACTGTACAAAAGAAATGATGCATAAATTACAACCATGACCTATTACAAAAATATTTAAATTTTATGTAAAATGTAAATTTCATTCTGAACTTGTCCAAGAAATAAACATTTTCAACTCCATTAAAATTTAAAAAAATTAAAATCATACCACAATTTTTGATAGTACATATTCACACTCATAACTGAATAATACAAAATTAATGACTGAAATCACTACCAATGAAAGCAATTTTTGGTTTCTAATGAGGGAGTACATTTTTGCAGCACACTTAAGGAAAAAAATCATAAAATCTTTGTAAAAAAATATTAAAAGGGTACAAAATATATATAGCACTAAAACAGAGGCATATAAGGGCACATTACCATTACTATACAACCTTATAACAGCTTTCATAAGTCTTAGGATAAATAGAAAGTAATTAAATGACTTTGCTTATCTTACACATTTGGTTTTTCATTACTATCACCTAAGATAAAAACAACCAGGTTACATAAGTGAATCCAAAAGTTAGTGCCATACAGTAAAATAACACAAATACAATATTGAATCTCCTTAATAAAAATTAAATTGCACATCTATGATAATTATTATGCTTCAAGTTAAAGGTACATTTCATTTTCTGAGTAACAGAAATGGAAGCTCTTGTCCTGGTCCTAGCTCACTACAAAAAGCACCAGAAAACAAATTTGGTTACTTTATACATATACTGAATAGTGGTAGCATAAAAACATTTAGATTTAAAATATCACAAAAGCAATCTCTAAGACAGCCTCAAACATTCTATTCAGACTGCAGCATATTGTTAACATCTCTCGCATGCACATTTGAAGCCCTTTGAAGAGCTCTGAAGTCCATGGCACCACATGGTAAAAAAAATCTAGCTGCTACCATTGGTAGAGCTAACAATTTAAAACTTGGTACACAAACCCTTATCTTAACTGGAAAGAATGCATTAGAATGCAAGTAATGCATTTAGAAAAGAATTCAACTTTCCATAAAGATAAACTCACATAGAGTACCTGCATTTCTTGACAATTTCTCTAAATTGTCATTGATTGTGATTAATGATAGAAATGCTCACATTACGCAGCCCTAACAACTTACTGCCTTTTTCAGAATTTAGATATTATGTATTTCCACCTACATTTTAGCAGGATTTCATGAGCAGTCTTATTGGTTGGCAATATCACTTATAATCAGAGAGAAGGCAAAAATGACCGAAATTAAGCTACATCACAGCTCAAGTTTGCAAAATACCTTAAAAATGTCCATTTTTAAGGTATTTTGTAAACATCTTGGGTTTTGTCAACCTCTCATTAACTTGAACAAATATTTTTTCAGGAATGGTCATTAGAAATGGATTTAGGCACTGCTGTAATATTATTTCTCCATGCAGTTTGATAGACTTGCTTACACCTCGTTCTTTTTCTATAATGCCTTCCATAATTTCATCAAATGCTATGCATAAATAATTTCAGCATTCAAAGATCTCAATCTTGTATTGAACGATAAATTTAAGAACGCTCATTGGAATCAATTTAAAATAATCGATTATAAAATGCACAAGCAAAGCCCACAATGACATAGCCTAATTGAAACCTGCCAACTTCCTTTTACAAAATTGGATGCAAAAAAGAGTTACTGGCTGACATCAGAAATTCTTCCAGCATTGTCTGCAGCAAGGCACCATGTGAAATGACTATTTCAAAGACCTATCAAGAGATATCAGGGGATCATAGTGGGCATTTTGTGGCTTGAGATTCACTGCTCTACACTGTCCCAACTCAACAGTTACTTCCTCAAAATAAGATCAATAAACTGGTAACTAGTTTTTTTAAGCTTTTCCAGGAGCACAGTAACATAGTACTTGAATTATGCCAGTGTTCCCAATCAGATATCAAATTTAGAACAAAGTCAGACACAAAGGCACTACATGTCTTTGGGAGATAGTAAAAATCTGAATTAGTTCACCAAACAGACCCAGCCAAAGTTGACAAACTGAAAAGTACAACAAGGATTCCACAAGAACCTCAATCTTTTGGACGGAACTGTTGAAATATGATTACCAGTGGAAACATTTTATGTTTTCAGTCCAAGCCCATGCTACTGAAAAGTATCATGAATTCAGGATCAAGAAAGGGGGTTATGAGTAATGCACACAAAGGTCTTTTGAAAATGTTTTCATCAACAGCACCAAACAGAGCGCTCAGCATCCGCACGAGCAATTGTTGGACTGCCAATGACATTAGGGAGAGCTGCATCTTCTTCTTTCTGGTTGAGTGCTGGATGAATCCCTGGCTGGCCCTCGTAAACCTTAATGCTGGTACGTTGTGTAGGATCCTGAGCAAGCTTCACCAAGCCCAAAGCAACACTTAGGAAAACATCTTCAATCCCTAAGAATGAAATATTTTCTAGTTCAGTAATATTTCCATGTAATTTAATCATTTTTTCTTAAACCAAACCACAGTAGTCAACCCAAAGGTTGGTTTTGGTAGGTGAGGGTAGAGCTCACCCAGTACTAAGTCCAACGACTGTGAAATTCACAAATCAGGGAAGGGGGAGCAGTTCCTTTCCTTGTGCCACCTACGGCTTCCCAGGATAACCTGGCACCAAAAAAATTACACAGCTGGGGTGAAGTGGTGTCACCCAGAGACCCAGGTCCTCCGGTTAGTAGCTCAGTGCTCTACCCACTGGACTACCAAGCCCCATTTTTTTCTTAAACATTTTTAATTTAATAACAATATTAACTCAACAACTGATTTCTCCTGCCTCATGATGGGTACCCTGTTTGCACATACAAGCAACTTTTTGCTTGTCATTGGGTTTCCCAGAAGCCAAACCAAAAGGCAACGATTCGCAAAGGATCGCAACCATCATGCTTGCGGTATAAATCAAACCATTGGCAAGCATATTTTTCTACCAGACTGACTGCTATGCGACATAACTTTGAAATATCTGACAGGTATTTTTCATTATAACTTTAGTACAGCATCCCATTAAGTGGCCAATTAAAAATATTTGAGGAGGTGAACCTGATGTTTTCTTAGAGTAATTTTACTTTAAAAGTCAAAATACATAGATATAAAACTTAAGGTTAATGAACAAAAACACAAGTGCAAACTTACAACTATCTAAATGAGGAATGACAGTGGAAAAAATAACTCAGATGAAAACAAAGTCAGAGGTCAATATAAATTTAAAAATTCATGAGACAAAGGCCAAGGCCAAGCAGTAAAAATGGGTTAAAAAAACAAACATTCAGTTTCTAAGTTCACAGTCCACTAATAAATTTCTATTACATGTCTAGCATGGCAAATTAATTCAATCCTAACGAAGAATTGAACACACTGAAATTTTAAATATTATTTTTTGCAAAGTCATTCACAAATGTAGCTTTATGCCAAGGCAAACAAAATGATGCCGAGGAAGACAATTCCATATATTTGTACTTTCTGTATTCCAGGAGATAAATCCCACATGGTTCTTAATCATATCTCTTAAACACATGTCACGATTCCCTTAAGTTGATAGTCAACATTTCTTGCTCAAAATAATTCCTAGGTTATGGATGTTTCACAATCAAAACAACTATCGAGGAAATCTGACTTTCTGCTGACTAAAGCTGAGTTAATTAACTTTTAAGTTTCACATGGATCTATTTCCCACAAAATCTACCCTACAAAAAAGCAATATTGCTTTACTCTAAAGACGGACACTTTTTTTGTCAAACAAAATGTGTGAAAATCCAGTGAACACAAGGAGTGTAAGACCCATCAAAATGTATAATCCCATGTCATGAAGAGGCATTGCCCTCTAATACAGCAAATTGGATGCCTACGCATTGAGGGGGGAAGTAGAACCTGTTAACAGAGTGTAAATAAATATAGTTATTCAAATGCATATGCCATAAATGTCCAAAACATTCACAAGGGGCACAAGTCACATATCCAAAATGCAAAAAAATAAGGCATTAAACTAAAGTAAACTTAAGAGGCAAGGTGCCATTCTAAAAATATAACACACTTTTTTAACAGCCCTATTCTTATCGTCATACTTCTCCATAACATAGCAGAGCCTTTGAAAATATAATATTAATGCCATAAACTCACTCCCGTCCTAACAATTTTAAGCGAGATAATTTTAATACACCTAATTCTACTTGTGGACGCTTTAATGCCCTCCAGAGGAGGATTAGATTGAGAGTGGTTGTGGTAAAGTACCCTGCTTATAACTCAAAAGCATGTGAGCACTATATTTTTAAGAAAAAGTATCATGGTGGATGCCATGGACCAACATAGATGAAATAGTAATTTAAAACTGATATTTTTGGGAAAATATGTTAGATTTACAATTGAGCCATTTACATTGATTGCATTGGAAGCTTGATTCATGTGAATTCTATACGTGACATGGGTGTCACTCACAAATCATTATTATATGTACTTATAATTGAAGCAAATATGCTTTTACAGGTACATATGCCCATGAAATAATCTGACCTGTAAACACAGACCTGGTAGTCCATTTGAAAAATAAATTACTTCAATACAGACATTTAAAAATATAGCTATGGCAAATAATCGACTTTTTTATATTCATATTCATAAAAAAATATAAGAAATGAAGTGGCTTGAAGAATGAGACTTTTGGAGGAGTAAAGAGAGGATCATTCACACATGCTCCAAATAGGTTTAAGCATAATAGGTACTACATGATAGTACTGAAATTAGAGTTGAAATGCTTCCTGCAATACAATGAAAGATTCATTAAGATGATAATAGCAATGAAACCCACAAATACTGAAGCAGTACACTTTCACATGCCAGTAATAAAAAAATATGTGACGTAGTGGACGTGTATGATAATATTGCAGAAGCAATAAAAAATGTGAAGGGAGGAGGAACCCTGATTATGCTTAGAGACTGGAGGACAAGAAAGAAAAAAATTAGGAAGGCATGGAATGGAAAAATATAATGAAAGAGAAGAAAGGCTTTTGGAGTTCTGCAAACAGGTGACAGCAAACACTTTTTAAAAACTACTCATGCCAAAAGAAACTTGGATCACAGACAAAGTGCTGAAACTAACAGAAGAGAGAAGAAAGTAAAAATACTTGAGGACTGAAGGGGAAGGGATAAAATGATACAAAAGGCTAAGGAATGAAATCAGCCGAAAAACGAGAAAAGCCAGAAATGACTCTATGAAGACCACATGCCAAATCATTATAAATTTGTCCAAAGTCAAGTTGAAGCCTTACAGAACAGGAGACTAATTCTATGATCGCACAGTAAACATCAACATTCAGGATAGCAATTGTGAAATTCTTAATGAAGATGAAAATAAAGGGTTCAACAAGGTACTTTCATATTGTACCTATTTAGATTAATGATACATGCCCATTGCCAAGTGAATATCAATTAACCAAGAAAATAAGTAACTGAATAGCAGTAAGGAGTTATTCCTAGTACAGTCATTTTCACCTTAATATGTACAATCACCAGTTCTTATTTCAGAGAAAATGTTAATGGGAAAATTATGTATCGTTCAGATCAATATTGTTAGTATTGGACCACCAATAATTACTTTTAAAAAGCCTCCCCCCATCCCAGCCATCTCTTTAACTCTTATGAGTATATTTTAAATGACAAATCAATAAAAAATTTAAATTCAGGCATGGGCCCTATTGTCTTCTCCACTTATTAGCTCACACTTAAACCAACTCATAATTTCCCGATCTGTCCTCTCCCCCCACCTCACATTCCCTTATCCCCTCCCCTTGGCTTTAATTTCACAGCCCCTTCCTTCCCCGTGATGTGTTGATTTGTGCAGTGCTTCTGTAATCATGCCTTGCCTAATGAAGATGGCATTATCATCAAAATAGCATTGCCACTTTTTCTTTTTCTCTATCTTTTGACCCTTTTCCTTAGACATATTTTGTCCCTCAGATCCATCTATCAACCAACCCTCATCTTCCTTCATTTCACATTCATACCCAGGTGACCACCCATCCACCTTGTGTCCAAGTGTAAATGCTGCAACACTGAACTGCTCCCACACCCATTGCACCATCGTTGGCAGAATCTTCAAAGTTCACCCTGAGTTACTATTCCTTCAAGACCCCTAACTTCACCCTCATACCACTCCTTTGTTACTCCCTATTTCATCAGTGATGGCCATTAATAACACACATCATTAATTAACTTTAGAATATGACTAAAAAGGTGGCTGAGTCCTGTTTTAGGCCATCAAACCTACAACTTTTCGAGGTCTTAGTTGTAAAGTATCATCACAGGTTGCTATATCCATCACATTCCCAATCTATAAGGAGAATTGTTAATCACCAGGGACACTGACACAATGTAACTGCAAAATTTCTGTAGTTACAAGAGATACAAGATGTAGTTTTGTAGTTTCATATATGCTTGTTAGTGTTACTATACTACATTTTCAGTTGGAATGCTCAATTATACTTTGTAAGATTTTGTCTTAAAACATAAAATGTTGGTCATTTTTTCTGAATTTCCTAGGGAAAAAAATGCTAATATAATATCAAATCAGACACTTAACTCAAATCTTTGATATTGTATGAAAATAATGATATGATAAGTGTAAACTTTAGGATGATGTAACATCGAATAAATATATACATAAGTGGTTAAACAAATGTATAATTGGTCAAAAAAGGATTTAGTCAAAGTGAAATTTCATTAAAATCAGAGAATATACAAATTCAAGTGAATTAGCAAAGTATCTCTGTGCTTGGATTTAGGATGGATCTTAGGAAACCAATGTGGTTATTAAAAATCAAAAGTAACATGCAGCACCATTACATATGAAAAGTTTGATTTGTACACATTAATCCCACAATTCATAGATGCAGTTGTATTTAAATATGGGGATTGGATTGTAATGTTGCCATTTTACAGCTTTATTTCAATCCACCTCGATTGATGTGGCTGGGGTATGCAATAGAACAGAGTTCAGCTTAAAATTAAAGTGAAACAGATATGTACACACTCAAAAGCATCTTTTTGTATTTAGAAATTATTGCAATCATCTCTCAGAATGAATCAATCAAACTAGTTTTTATATTTCTTCCTTCCCGTGAACCCTAGTGAATAGACCCTATAAACCTATTCTCAATTATGTAACCCTATAAGCTAAACTGCAATCAGCACATAAGTGTGCAATGGGATGATTTTGGCCACACATGCATGACCTCATAAATTGAAACTTTGTAGAGTGCTGAATTATAGACAGTCGAAATTTTTTTTTCATGGCATACATGACATTTAGGCAGTACAGGGAAAGAAACTGGCCACCCTTATATTTCACATGCCGTTGGACTTAGTACTTGGTGAGCTCGAACCTCACCTACCAAACCGACCTTCGGGTTGATTACTGTGATTGACATAACATTGTTAGGCATGTCTCAGTCAGTTAGTCCTTCTTCTATCAACAATTCAAATGGAAAAATTGTAACTTGAAAGGCCTCTGAACACTTCTGTGCTCTCAACATAGTAATTAAAAACCTCTGCCTAGGAACATCACTATCCTTGACAGGTACAAATAAATGATCTTATTATTTCACTATGGCATTCATAATTAGCATGTAAAATATATATATATATATATATATATAAATAAATTTTTATGCTGTAACTGAAAGCTAGACTATTTTGAATTCTATTTAAATATTTGAAATGTTTACGGCATGAATAAACCCCTTAAGGCAATGTGGCAAAAATGTCTTGAAACCTAAAATAAAATTGGCACCCTACCTAAAATTGAGTTCCCACAAATGCTAAAAGTGACTCAGCAAACAATTGGGTCTTCCCTTGAGATTACATCCATGCAAGATTTTGAGTTGCTGATGTAGTGCCATTTAATCTAAGTATGTATGGTGTTTAGCAAAATCCTGCATTATGAAGACTTGGTAAGAATGACAACATTAATCATTATAGGACGGATGCATTTATACATAACCTGAAAGATGCCCATAAAATGAAAGATTCGGTGAGAAAGAATAATGGAAATAGAATTCCTATTTCAGCAGGAAAATGTGTCGGCACATGTGACACCCACAGCAGAAGAAACACCCGAGGGTAAGGATGGAAATCTGCATGTTGATGATGAATTTGTTTTAGCAATTTTTCCGAAAAATAAAAGAGGAAATACGTGGGAAATGTAATGGCTGTGCGTTACAATAATTTATTTAAGTTTCTTTTTTTTTTTAACCCCTCAAGAACGGCGGACATTTAATTAAATCCCATCCCAGTGGCCGGATGAGATTTAAATATTTACGCCACTTTGACAATAATTTATAACTTTTAAAAAAACTTAAAGACATAAAATCACTAT